>JAOPUG010000215.1:775703-791913 GCA_027564375.1 Micropterix facetella
ATATAAGCATTTCGCCATCCAATTTAGAAAGTCCTTCCCTGTTATGTGAGTAGCTTTTATTCATTTTATTTCTATATATATATATGCAGTCATCCTTCATAATATGTAGTTATCATGTTTAATTGTGTGTGACTCTTTTTGTCTTGTGTAATATGTGTGCTCTTGTTTGTCATCGCCTAAGTCTATCATGGTGTATTTTGGTAGCGTAGGAGAAAGAACCAACCGGATATATACATAGTTTGCGTACGTCTAATTAAGTTAACATTAAAGACTCTGTAAAGTTTATCTGACGGGGAACGATAAGGAACTCTTACCGATAATATCCAATTGAAAGGTACTTTCAGCGCCTCTCTGATGCTGAGCAGGTAGACGATCGACCAGGCTATCGTGGCTATGAAGCTTACCACCGCTACCAGCATGAACCAGTGAGTCCCTCCTAAGACGACCGGCGAAGCACATGCCATGCAGATTATACCAAACACCTGAAACAAGCGAAAAATACAACTTAAGATATGGAAATTCTCTCACAAAAAAATACGGATCCAGCGTCAAGAAAGCAGAACAGCGCTAACGAAATTAAAATTAAAGACATTAATAAAAAATGGGCGGCTGTTAGCGCAAACGCCGCATGTTTAATTAACAGTAAAGCGGAAAAAATGGGGACGCGCAAACAGTCGTTATTTTATTATTCAAGAATTGCAAGCGAATAGCCCATACGAGAAGAGCCCAAATATTGACGAAGCCGCGGCAGTAATTTTATGTACCTAATTATATGTTAAAACTGTCGTAGCCGGCCAATTTTATCGAAGTCCTTTTTTCACAGTTTCCCTTTTATTTTTGCTTTCCTGCTTCTTAATTTCAAAGAGAGTTGGTGGCTGTGGCCACAGAGAGGAAGTACTCTTAAACCCTACCGCTTATCAACTAGTCGTAAATTTGATGCGAAAATTCGCCAACTCTTAGTGATATTTTAGACATAGTATGCTGTCCAAGATTAGGAGACTTGTATCAGTATACATATCATAGTGAATTGGGTGGTGTGCTGTCCTCCTGGACCGGGGTGCCTCATCTTAGTATGTTTCTTGGTGGGGTAGTATAGGTATTAGAGGTACTACCTAGTCTAATCGACTCGGCCATAAGCTGTTTGTTTGATTTTTGTATTTGTCGTCGTTTTATCCAAACTACGCATACTCCTATTGAAATATACGAGTATATGTTTAATATAACCGGAAGCGGTTACCGCTATTCTTTTATTCGTTGGCTCTATGGGTGGATCACAATGAATGAAAATCGAAAACAACAATAGCAAGGATTGGATTGAAAGTTTAGGATTTTCCGGGGTACGTAAACTGTATCGAATTGCCGCATGAGTTTAGGAAGACGCTGGAGATGAATCAATGAGTCTATAGTCAACTGTGATGTGATGTTAATTAGTGTCTTTCACGTAGGTCCTAACGGTTCCGTATAGCTTGGACTATGATGGCCGTTATGTGTACTTGGTTGGCTCCGCTCGCGGGGCAGCTCCTATCGAGGAGCCTCCTCGAAAATGGACCAACCTGGTGAACCCGCTGTGCGGTGGATCAAAATGGCTCTGTGTAGACTGGGCTATGATGGCCGTTGTATTTTGGTCGGCCCAGCTCACACAGCAACTCCTATTCAGGAGGCTCCTCGAAAAGGGACCAACCAGGTGAACCCGCTGTGTGGCGAACCTGAGGACGGGAACTCGGGCTGACCTGGACAGATGGCGCACGGGGCGGGCAAACCGGCCATGTTCTCACTGACTGATGCCTGAAGGAGTTTAGAAGTGTATGCTTCTTAAGAAAGCGGGGGTAAGTAGGTATGTCTAATGCTTATATTCATAGATATGATAGTATGGGCCACCCGATCTCGGGTGAGAGTTGCCGAGCAAAGGCCGCCCCGTATCCGCAACATTCCAGTTAGGAATACTGCTTTAGAAGTAGATGGCCGCGGAAGCGACCTCGAACCTGTGACCAGACGGGGGATCGGAATAATCTGATCGCATCTGGAAGTAAGGGCGCGAGGATCCCCACTGGGTTGAAAATTCCCAGTGCCTCGAGGTAAGGCTTCGTATACAGTTGCTTCATCCTACGATAAAACAGACAATAGTAATTGGTTGTACCTACTATTTTTCTTGATTCTACCGAGCGATCGATTCTCGCACAATTCACTTCAAGAAGAGTACTTTATCGTGATTTCGATCGGCCAATAAACTTAAATCCAGCTCCATTCGAAGTTACCAGCCCGTTATGGGCGGGCTTTTTTCTAGTCCTAAATACAATCGCGCGGCATTTGACAACCCGCGGACCATTCGCGTGATGCATCGCCATTTCCAGAGATGTTGCGCAACCTTGACATCGGCTATAGGCAGACTGCAAGCAAAATGTAGTCATGGGTTGCAGCAGCGTGCGAGGGATTACGTAATGCCGGCGTTGCAATAACCGAGCGAGACGAGGATAAGTCATTTGAGCCCCCCCCCCCCCTCCATCGGTTGCCATTTTGTGTAGAATACGTTCGTGCCCAGTGCTGAGTTGCCGGCCGGTGCATTCGCCGACGACCGCCGCCTCCGAGTATGTATCGCGACAAGACACCAACACGGTTGCCAACTGTGGCACTGAATAACTCAGAAAGCGATTTCGCCTTAGTACAGAAGTGTCTAGCAAGGCGAGCTCATTTGATGCGCTATTATATTTAATAACCTGGGCTTAGACAGATGCATACCTAACATTTTGAATATTATAACTGGATTTTTCTGGATCTTTAATTACTTTTCTTTTGTGCTTTTTCATTTGAATGTGTAATGTACCTAAAATAAATTATTAAATAAATAACCTGATCGCTTGTCCACAAAAACATGGGTAGCCAAACGACGATCGCAATGGACTAATCACTAGTCAATTGTGAAGTTTTTCTAGGTAGTTGCAAATTTACCCATACAAATTTGTACTTATTTTCTTTACAAAAATCGTGCGCCCTCTACTGTTTAAACAGTACTCGATTTCGCAATATATTATGTATTTTTTAACCGAAGCCATAGTATTAAGATTTAAATGGTTGTGTGATTTGTGGCGATAAACCCGCTTTTATACAAATATTTATTTTGTTCAATAAAAATCTCTATTATTATTATTCTTACACATAAATAAAAAACTTGGCCATTTAGACCAGTTTAGACCGACAAAGCCGAGTCTACGTGCAAGTACGCTTATGTATTATTAAATCATGTCTATTTATTTGATTTTATTGATTTATTTCATCGTGGTGTACATAACATAGACAATATTAGAATATATTTAAAAAAAACGAATATGGCAAAGTCTATGTGATAAATCCGCAAACACTGCAAATGGGGATACCCTCAGAACTGTTAGACCTGGTTTTCAGTACACTTCTCCTCGGTAACAGAACTATAAAAAAAATAGAAACCAACAAAAATGACTTTTAATCATTTACTCTTGTCCCAGAATAAGAATTTTATATTTTTCATTAAATGTCGATAAAGACCGTCATCAGCCATGTCGCTCCCAAACGATTCCATACAAGCACCGAATAGTAGGAGAAACTTCCTTTGTAGCTGGTAGCTCTGAACTTTGGAATGATGGCAAGATAATCGCGCGCTCGTGTGATTATGAAACCATGCCATCATTTTATATGGGTAGTTCGGTTTTTCAGAACGCATTATCTTAAATGCATAGCTCGCCAAGTGGATACATTCAACATAGAAGTCTTGGCGATGAATTCTGAGACTTGATGTCGAAGAGATATCGTGAAGAAAAGCCTCGCACATCTATTTTGCAATCTTTGTAGACTTTGATCGGTCTTCCTGTATAGACACGTGCTATACACACAGTCGCCATAGTCCAGGATAGAACGTATTAACAAAAAAAACCTCACCTTGACGCTGAGGTATTCCCGAATTCTGTACAGGGCCTTAAGGCGAGCGATCCGGTTGTCCCATCCAATCCGGTTGTCTACATGATCTTCGAACCTCAGACTATGGTACAATAATAGGCCCAATTTCTAGCGGATGACACAATATCAACCTAGGTGATTAAGAGCTCTAAATGTAGAAACCTTCTTACTAGTCTGGTTTTTGCCAGTTTAGAGCCTTCTGCTTTACCTGTTTGAGCCGTGTATAGAGGATCTTAGGAACAGCACCGTTCGCGGATACGATACTTGCTAGGTAATATAAAAGCAACGCTAGTTCCCCACAAGTCAGAAACCTCACGGGCTAAGTCGAGATAATTCATAATTTTATGTTTCTCGGCCTTACCGAGGTTGTCTTCATGTGGTATTCATAGTTATATTGATAAAATAAGTCCACCGGGCGTTTTTATCTACCAATACAGGCTTATTCGCCGCGATTGTTATATCGGTTAGTATTGGCCGATTACAATAGTCTAGAGCCATTGTTTTCTAAAACAATATCCGTTGAGTTTTATAATTTGGCACTATGGCGTCGAGAAAATCATATCTGAAGACTAAGCTCTTAATGGATAAGATAAGACTAAGCTCTTAATGGATTATTCTGGCTACTATGTTATGTCTATACAAGTATTTTTTCACCACGCTGATGTCTGGCCCGACATTTGTCGAAAGTATTATCTTTAATTATAGCGCCTTGATAACCTGCTCCTGTATCGCACATATGAAACTCTCGGTCTCAGCAAAGAGATCACCGAAACGTAGCTGAAGTCTTCTTGGTGGATTTTAGGAGCATTTAGCACTTTGTGTCCATGCACCTTCTTGTCTTTCCATTCGTCAAGACGCTGTGCGGTTGTTATCACTGGAAGCAAGGTTTTGTAGGGTCAATTTGAAATCGCACTCTACGATAGTGTTGTATCCGAAACCGTCTCGATTTTAAGCTGTTAATATTTGAGCTGTTATAATTACAGGTACTTCTAAATGCTCGGATGGCGCTCAATACTTCTAATGCTTTCGTCTTCCTAGGAGTGGTAGAAGTAGCAATAACTGGTTCTGGGGCCTGTCGGCAAAATGCGCTCGATGGTTTTTGATTTATATCCTATAGGCGTAACCCAAATCAATGTAACGATTTCATAAAGATGATGCACATCTAATATTATATTCAGTTGTATTGCTCAGTATCTGTGCTACATGTGTCTGGATTAGGTTGGATCAGTGCGTTGACGTTTAACAATTAAATATGAACAATTAATTAGTTTATTGGAATCAATGGATTCTACACAAAGAAAAAAAAATATTGTAAATATGTGTCCGTCGACCTAAAATTAACATTAAAATAGTCAACTCCAAACAAAACATACAAATAAAGTGTTTTTGGACAAATAAAGTTTGATACCTTCATTGTCGCGTGAATTTTGCACCAATGGATCGCTCGTCAGAAAAATTAATGACGTTTCGACAGCCACAACTGACTGTAAGTGTCCGTCCCTGATTGGTCAGCGGAATACAATTGGTTTTGCTTGATTTGGTATTGGTAAATCCGTGGATATGTTTGCTTTGCTTGAATAATCGTATTTGAATGAATGCCTAGTATGGGATTAGTTCGTATTAAGAGATTCCACGATAGTATGAGGCGTATTTTATCCTACTCGACAATGACATTAATCTAATTTTCGACAAAACAATGAATGTTTCCTTTTGATTGAACACTTCTCATTACTTTAATATGCCTGAGACAACATAACAATATAGAAATAAGATAATACTAACCAAAAAAGATAAAGCGAATATACCGTTGTGCAGGATAGACTGCGTCTGCAGACTGCGACGGCGGTTGCAACATCGGGTGCTACAAATTTAACGTGGCAAATTCGTTTTATCTCATTTATAATAAAAATATAGATATAACAACCGCGCAGGCATCGCTCGGCCGAACGCAGTATAAACACTTGTAGACGCTAAGAACATTTTGAAAGGAATGCTGGGCGGAATCGAACCGCGGTCCGCGTCTTGCGCAATGGAAAAATACTTCGACCGCCTCCAGCCTTGCACGGCCATAGGGCCAAAACTGAGAAATTAAGGCTGATCGTGTGGGTGTGGTCTTATAACAAGCTGGTGCATATCGGATACAGATTATCTGCAACGTTCTCTATCCATATATGTATATACATGTGAAAAGTATAGTGATGTCGAATAAACTTGGTATGCAGGAGCTTCATAGGAGAAGATGAGGATCTGATCTCAGAAAATCGAGTGGAGATGCAAACTGCACTCTAGTGGTTCCGAATGATGATGTATTCGTGTGTACATTTTTTCATGTTTTGATTAGGGGCGTCTCGCCGCTTCGCCCTCTCGTGCGCCCGCAAATGGCTGACGTAACCAATCTTGGTGTGAAGAATGCGAGTACAGTCGTGGCACGTCAGGACACTAGTAATTAGACTTTATAGCTGCAGGTGATCCGACTTTCAGCTCGTCTTTTTAAGGTCCAGCTCCACTTTCCTTCGGTCTTCGAAAGAGTCTGTCGTGCTCTGCCTTACAATCAGTTTCCGCCCAGGACGATTTCCAGCCAGCGACTCCCATTCACATATGGCGCTTTTGGACATCCTTAGAATGCAGGAGCTGACAGTCTTACTTGCGCTTACCCTCTCGAAGCTCGCTGTAGAAAATGCGCTTCGCCATTCTCCTCGGCCATCTGGGACAAATATCTGCACCAGCGCAACAGCCGCCGCATCAGACGTAGGACTTCTGTCATTCTAATTCACTCCAACCAGCGGATGTGTATCCGTCAACTATACAATTTGTTTCTTATGTAAATACCACGTCTAGGTCATATGAGGTTCGGCAGTATAATTGCCATGAATACATAAATTTCATTGCTAACTTGATAAACTCCTGGGATAAAACAACTAAGGTCTCGTATGGTCTTTAACATCTGAAGTGATCTCCGGATTAAAACATACATACGCTCTTGAGGAACTGTGAAAGAAAAAACCCACAGGGGTTGATGTATCGTGTGATTTCCTTATCTAATGCAAGATTCAAATTCAGAAGAAACGGTGGCATTTCAATTTAGGTAAAATTTTCAGTGGACGTCATATAATTTGCTATAATTACAAGTTGATTGTGGACGGATCGATAATTACTTATGTCCGTTGTCGCAAGTCTTGGATACCACAATTCGAATGTTTTGTTATCAGTTTATCTGAAAAAACCTAATCGGAAATCATGCTTTTCGGCTAGGACGAGGTATGCTAATTTCGTATTATCGATACTGGATAGTTGGGAGCTATGCGACGTCAAGAGATAATGGGATGTAATTTTTATTTTTTTCCTTAATATACTTTGTTGATAACTTTTTGTCGATGTTATAAAGTAGTCGTTTTTACACAAAAAGAATGAAAAAGTGTATAAATTATCAGGGAGAATACTTTGAAAAACAGTAAGTACAATATAAACATTATATGTGTTTTATTTTACCAGAATCTAAAACTTCCACTATTGCTAAAGTATTTATTTTTATTGACTATTTTAATGTAAGACAATTTTTTAAGTGGAAGTTTCGAATATTTTACATTGTATTGTTCACTTCAATATATAATGGAGGTATTGTTGGTTAACTTGTTTTTCTGTCTGTCTTTTTTTCTTTCTGTTTCATGTTTTTAATTCACGGAAACGACGGGGCCGGAGAATATTTTAAATTATATAGATTAAAATTGTATTGGACAATATTAGTATCAAAAAGTGTACACACACAAACTCGCATACACGCATGTTATTAAAAGAATATTAAAAGAAATCAATCGTATTTTACGAAGGTTGTGTCTGCCTTGCGCAACCCATTCTCATATACCGGTCGAAAATCACCTGATTTTTTTCTTCATTACACTGTTACTAAACCCGCTTTTGAAGGTCTCTGCTAAGTGAAAAGGTCATCGTATATTTTAAGTTTGCTAGATTGTAAATTAATTTGGATTTAACAGCAATAAATAGCCGCGATATACTTGTTTATTTTGAGCCAATAATGTTGAAATAAGTTCGAAAGAACCGGCCTTGAATGAAAACTGTAAAAAACTATTCCGTCAATGCTGCCTATCGAAAATAGCACAAGGTATCGTAGGTACCTACGTTTTATGTATGGGTAGACAATACTTTGCAGTGAAAGACAGATGAAAAGAAGAGGTAGAAGGAACAATTCAGTTTCCGACAGAGCAGATTGAGGTTACCGTACGCGTTTTCCAACCGGGAGTACCGTAACCAATCGCTGGGTCACTAGCTCAGCGACTACAGTAACACCACAGAGCAGAGCGATTGCGTATTGTACTATCGATGCCGGAACAGTGACGTGCACGGCATAAAGGCATAAAAGCACTGCCGCAGCCTACCCAGTCGCGAAATCTTGCTACATATCCATTGTTTAGATTTAGATTAAATAAAGATATTTAACTACCCTAATCCTAAAAAAAATCCGCCTGCGGTGCTTAGGAGACAGCTCCTAATTTAATTTAAATTAAAAACCTAAAATGTGCCTATAAGATATTATTACCTCATAACGTTTCAAATGTACCTATGCCTGATTATAAGTTTATGGCTGTGAAACGATTTTGATTTTGAGGAGAGGACATGGCTATATCAGCTGTTTCTCCATGTAGTTAGTTAATCAATAGATGTTATTGGAAATACCTATGGGTGGTGTTTTATTTTTGAATGAATAAAAGTTGTTCTTAGTCATTTGGTATTAATAGAAATGGCAGGAAAATATTGCAAATGATTGGGGCGAGAAATGTAGGAAAATTAAAATTATACAGCGGTGAGTTAACATTGCAAGATTATTACGATCCATCGTCTTTCACCGTTTTTGACAGAACTGTAGTAAAGTCAATAAAATGGAGCGTACATAAATGAAAAATACAGCAGGACAAATGACAGTTCGAAGAAGTCAATACATTCATATGTCGTGATGAAGTTATTCTATTTTAAATCGTCATCTGAAATCTTCCATACTAAACTGTACAAGCTGACAAAATCGATGGACGTCTTAAGTGGATGTTCTAGTAATTAATCATCCGAGCAATACAATATAACAATAGCAATACTGGACCGGCAATACAATATAACGCGAAATTATTAATATCCACCCACCTCTGGAGCTGGGGGAAAATTTAATTTCATTTTCCCAAGTGTAGACTTTGTAATATATGACATTTCAAAAGTCGCAAGAGTGAATCTGTCAAAATATCACTGGTTAATTATTAAAAAAATACTGGCTGTACAACATATGCAACTTTTTCCGAGAAATACCTGCAACATCAAATTTCTACGTATCAGTGATAATTTACCGATAAATACGCGACTTATGACTTTCGAAAAACGGGGCCCAGGTAGATAAGATAACCAGCTGTCACGAATCAACTCATGTTTATCGCATCGTTATTTCCGCCTTTTATATCGTCCTCACAGTATTTTCCGCTCAGTCTGACTCAGAGAAATCTAAGTTGGACGTCCTGACCGAAATTCGGCTAGCACGCGACTTCCGGTTCCTTTTCCGAACTGGGTCAATGAAAATCACTCTTCTTTCCGAGGTCTGGCCAGGACATGTGGCACGAAAGTGGGCGCACAACGCCCGCTGAATTATTTATAGGAACAACTGGACGTTTTATAGTTTACAAAATCGCGAATACTTCATTACTTCATCTGAAATTTATATCGCAGACGTCGCTATTCGCTGCACTAGCTAGAATCTAGGTGTTCGTCGAAAACGGGGGGAAATGAAATCGGTCATGTTTGACTCGCGCGCCGAGGGTTCCGCACTTTAAAGTACTGGGGTCGCCGAGGGTTCCATACTGAAGAAATGCACCAATTATTCTGGAAAAGCGCTACAAGATTTTAAGTTAATTATCCATACGTTGTCTTGTATCTGCGATTAAATAGAACATCCCTGGGCGGTACTTTCTTTGAGGTGGCACGTTTATGGGTATGGTATTGTTGTTTTTTTTAATAACTCTTCCCGCTCACTGTCTCGACCCTTTCTATCTCTTTTGGTACAAAATCTGGTGGAGTAGCTGATAATCGTTGCATTACAACAGCAGCATATAAATTAGGAACTCCATCTCCGATACAGAATGAGAGACTTCTGGTAGTCCAGGCTCAATACCAAATGCCAGAGTATGACATTATAATGTTTAATCACGATGGTAATACTGAAGAAAATTGACAATTAATAGTGGATTTCTCACTATCAAACGACTGTATCCGGGGGGTGTTTCGTGAGAAATTTTGTATGGTAGACTTCTTTATGGCAAACACCGGAATCGATATCTGTTAAATTATTTTTATAAGCGCAGTTGTAAGCAAAGTTGCATAAAAAACGTATGAAAATGTTAGCCTGCGGCACAATCGGAGGGAAGGGAGAGGCGTTTCACGTAATTCAACAATCAAATCGGCTTAAATTCCCTCCTACCTTCCAGACCGTAAGGTCTCAGGTGACGACACTAGTGATTTCACCTTTTTTACTGCTGCCTGCACCGGGAGGAAGGGGGGGTGGCAATCGAGAATTACCCTGAGCGACACAAGATCCAGCTACGCCTCATGTGGCCCAATTATTTGCATGTGCCTCTATTTTAAATTCGGTCAATCCGACGGCGACCTTGATCCTTCCGTGTGCCAAACGAACAATCACGTACGACACAGATCCCAAGATTATGACGTAATTTTCCACGCTGATGTGGGTGTTGTATCACGAACAGCGACAAGAGGACATAAACGGAGCACCCACGATAAAGCTAGGCGGCACGACCAACCAAACCAAACATGTGGTCTTCGCCTTTATAAGTCCACCATTTCACTTGCGTCATGCCGAGTGGGATCGTCAAAGCGTGATATATGTAGGTCGAAAGCCCTGTGTACTTTAGTCCATGTCATCGGTCACTCGAGTCAATAGCGACTATGACTAAAATTTGTTAGGTGACGATTCGAATCGATTTCGATTTTCGCTGAATTAGTGCCGATTTTATTTTAAAAATATATAAAATAAATAGATGAAACCTTCGCATAGTTACTTTCATGACTGTTTTTAAACATTATTTTTGAAAAAATAAAGAAATGTTTATAACGGGTGACTGATGTGAAAGTGGAGTGAAGAGTGGTGTCAATTATGCATTATTTTATAAGTAATTCGTCTTATTTAATTTACCCTATATATATATACAAGGGGATTCAGAAGTGCCGGCAATAACTTTCAAAACTGGTTAGAAACCTATTAACATCCATACAATTTGGATGTTTTCCATCACTCTCCGTCCAGTGGGTTAACAGGGGGCGTCTCGCTGGCACGTGCACTGTGCTTATGCCAGATAATGCATTATTTATTTTTTTTACCAGAAGATGGTTAAACATATTTTAAATCCAATTCCTAATGAAACTTCGTACCTATAACAAATAGCTGATGTTTCTATATTTTTTACCTAAATCAGGAATGCCATTTCCGAGTGATATCGACCCAAAATATAAATAAACACTTTATTTTTTATTTATTTTGGTAATAAAGAAAAGAAAATATCGAAAAACTGACTTGGTATGTACTAGACAAGGGTTTGAAGCTTCAAAATCAGACTTAATTACCGCAATATCAATACTGTAAAAACGATTGCTTATAGTGGCGGCCGCTTTAATTCTTAAAATAAGTACCGCTGGTAGTTGGATTTATTAATGATTTGTTAGAATGAATACCAATATTTTCCTATGGATATTTTTACCATATAAAATAATTCACCACATAGTGCTTTTGATTTGGGTACCCAATGACGTGAAAGAAATTGCAAAGAGCTTCCGGACTAAAGACTTTTCATTTCGATGACGGATGCGAATGGGGTCGCAATGTAGTAAAGTTAAAATAGTATTCGTGGGCGACGCGACGACAATGCACATGGACAGATTGTAAAAACCTTGAAAACATTGTGATAAATTGCGATATGCACATTGGTCGAACAGACACTTTTTCAGACACAGAACTAAACACTATATTATAAAAATATTAAAAACGATTTTTGCCGCGTGAAGTTTGTGGCACCTGATATTTCGGCGTTATTTTAAACGCCACCACCTTCATGCGGTAAAATCCGTTTTGAATTATTTTATATGTTAAACAGCCGCATAATCTTCGATTCCATAATTTTATATTAGCTGTAGATGACGCACTAGACCCAAAATTATTATAATATTCGGCCTACCACACTGAATATTTACACGACTAAAAAAAGAAAGAAGCACCATGATACACCGTTATTTCATTTTCAAATTTCACTATTTCCCTACCCATTTACCCATTGACCTATTTCTAGCTATAAGTTACGATTTAGATAAATAAATAAGCCTCGTTACAAAATAATAATGTGACCAAACTTACATCCTTGACCTAACCTAATATTATTCAATCATTTATTCACAAAAGAGAAATGGTATAAATTAAAATTTTGTCACGAATCATGAATAATATCGATAAGTACTGAATAATCCGTGGAAATCCTCATTCAGTAAAGTTTGACAATTCTATGACGTACCTACATAGCTATTTTTTATTGTATATATAATTTATTTTACTGGCGATAAGGAATAAAAAAATAATGCCACAGATTTTAGTCAGTGATCTGGACACCACTTTGCTAAGGAGCTACTAAAAACGTTTAAATTGGAAAATATATTATATGATCTACGAATGCTGTGCATGGTATAGCAATGTATAGCATGGATTTAGAGGACTCTATTTATTGTCCAGCGCGACTTCTGTCTTTTATACTTACATTTTATTCTTGTTTGTCGGTTTATTTATTTTATTTTTAACATACGAATAAATCGATCAATACATAGTTATGTATAGGGGAAACCGAAAGTATTTTATGCCCGTATATTGTCACTTGGTCCCATATAACAAAGAGAAAAATTATAGAATGGAATGAAGAATATTGAGGCCAGCGTTATCGTTTTGTATAATACGTTTAAGGCACAGTGACAAGCAAAATGCACATCCTATGAGGGTGATATTAGCATTCTTACAAATGATTCTGCTATGAATTATATATGATAGGTGCCAAAGACTAAAAGTGTGAAGTAAAGAAACATATTTCAACATATGTTGAAAATATTAAACATATTTTGAAATATCCATGAACGAAATTCAATAAAAATGCTCATAAACGCTTTTCCTGTGAGGGTCATAATAATCGCTATAGAGTTAATCTCGGAGCCGGAAATAGTTAACGAATACATTAAAAAATTTGAAAACCTCTCGAAATCTACTATTTTTTTACTAAAATTCGGCAAAAAAATCACATTGTGGTTTTTTGTGCGGAGTGCTTATTTTTCGCTGAATTTTACAGAAAAGCTAATAAATTTTTAAAGATTTACAACGACTTCATCAACGTATCGAATTGTAAATTAACACTGGGATGTTATTTTAAAAATTGGAATCAGAATATCATTATAGTAATTTGACTTGATATTATCGATATTTATCAGCGTATTTCTCATAAAATAAAGTCATTAAATACAATTTTCGTCGCGTGAAACTTTAGACGCTTTCAAGTGAATGTACATATTCGTATAACAATTATAGTTAAATATTTGTCTATAGATTATTATATTTTATTTTGATTATGAGATGTAACAATTAGGGTAGTTTATTCCATAATTCATTTTTTTTAAATTACCAAAAGATTTCGTATCTACTTCAAATAGTTAAGTTTCTATGCTAAGTTTTCGATAAATCAGACCACTATTTTAGTCTTAAAGCCTGCTTTTGATATGGTTCAGGCGATTAAGTTACCACCATTAACTTAGTACCCAATACGAACTGTTCCATCGCCAAGAGCGAGACTATCGTTCTTCTCGCTCTAGCGATAACGAGAACTCTAACAGCAGGAAACTGCTGTTTTGAAATCCGTAAATATCGGATTTTGCATTTACATTCATGGCTGCGTTTTCGCCAGCCACACCTGTCTCGTCTCACTTTCACTGGCCTCGTAATGAGCGCGCGGCGCGCTGTCCGTTTTGGCTTTCCGACGATTGTTTTCGGTTACTGTACGTTGACGGCCGAATTTACGAGCCGGTAAAGACGCATACACAGCCGAGTGACTTCCATTCAAGAAAAATGCGCGCAGAGAAATCAAGAGATCGCACAAACGTAACTGGCAGACACAACAACTTAATTAAACAAGTTAATTATGAAACACATGTTGCGCTGTTTCGATAAAAACTGCAAATTGATGCATCCTTTTACAAAGTCTGATTTGCAGTTCAGTTCATTAAAAAAGTACCAAAACATAACAAAAATAATTATATTATATACAAATAAGAATAGGTGCAAACATAAATACTTTTAAATAACAGTGATAAAAGGAAATCAAATTGAAATTTAATCACAGCAGATGGACCGATGGATAACAATATTATTGTTTAGAATTACGGCATTATGGCAATATTTTAGGTCTTTTTCAGTATTTAATATAAATGATATATTTTATTCACGGCAATTATATGCAGCAGCTTTTTAACCAGACAAACCTGTACGTTTTTTCCCGCGCAACATCTATTGCTTTTTTATGAAGCAATCTTTTCTAGAAAGTAAGGTGGTCTCCACAATAGATCCACACCAGCTTCTCTAAACAAACCTATTATTTAGTTATTATCTGTTTTAGGGGAGCTTTTATAACTATTAGGTAGTTTTAAAAGTAGGCAGTTTCGCAGCATAGTTTTAGTTTGAACTATATAGCTAAGGGGAGGAAGAGACACTTGAACAACTTTTAGTTTAACTGTTTTTAAAACTAAATTATAAACAGCTGACTTAAGTTTCAGATATCATTGAAAAGAGCAGTTTTTCTAGATTTATGATTATTTTTGTTTTTATACAAATCTTATAATTGATGGTTTAGTGTAAAAGAAAACCTAAAAAAAATACTATTTAGTTCATGTCTCCCTTACAGGCGAGAAGAGGGAGACATATTGTTTGATGTTATGATATTGCAATAAATAAAACCATAATATTTATTAAAGAAATGCGATCTATTTTTAAGTTATCGATGATAACTACAGCAATATAAGTGGTTATAAAATCATAAATCTCGCAGTAACAATAAGTAATAATAGGATGACCGGTAAAAAAATAAGAATTAACAAACGAAAGTTCCAACAGCTGAAATGGTTCGCATTACGATATATAGCGCGATTAAGTATATCGTAGTGCGAATGGACAGTGTGCAACACTAGTAGCGTCCCACGGTCGACGTAGCGGTAGCCGCGCAGTCGACATAACGGTATTTACCTCACTTATATGGCGAGAGAGGGTCTCAGTCATGTCGTAAATAGGTATCCCGGAGTCCAGATACTTGGACTTTTCGTTTCCTCTCACAGAGGGACGTTTGTACCAGATGTATAGTATTTGTACTGGAGTCTATCAAGACCGCCGTCGTCTGAGTATTCATCATATACTATTGGTTCCTTAGTGCGGGGAACTGGCAGGCGACAAGAGACAATAGGCGCCTGTTTAAGATACACTATTACTTAAAAGGCATGTAATTCGCCCCGCGTCTCCTGGAACAACTAGAGAGTAACAAGAGAGAAAGCGCGTATCCTGAGTTTCAACTGTCACCGTCCATTGAAGGAGCAAGGAAATCGGGACCACTGCACAGCAATAACGAAACAAGCATTCACAATTAGTTAAAGTGATAAAACTTTTAGAACAAGTAAATTACAACAAAAACAATCTCATTGCCTTCACTAGTAAGAAACAGTGTTGAGCCAAGGTTCAACTCTCCCATTGCCGCATGACTTAAGTGTCCCTACCCGCTACAATAAATAGCTCAACAATTTATAAATTAAAAGCAAACGATACAAATCGTAGCCGCGGTCCAAATGCACAGTAAAACAGTTCGTGCACGCCTAGTTTAAATTAAAGTAGTACCTCATAGAAAACTAAACGCATTTAAGTTGTCACGCTTAGTTTCGATCTTGAGTGGTTACAAATGTAGCTTGCTGATGGGAAAGTTCTCTATAACTCCACGCTGGTCTATAAATATGAGTATACTGAAGACACATAACGGCCTCTGTTGCCCCCATGTTCGAATAGAGCCATTTTAACCCCGACTGCGCTGTGCGAGTTATAATCATCTTCAATATCAAGCTTTCGTCCTAACATTTCTTGGTTGAGATCCTGTTCATTACTCAATACATCAATTATTTGGAGCGACATTTGCTGAGTTAAGCCGCCCGACTACCAAGTACG
>JAOPUG010000215.1:793228-821651 GCA_027564375.1 Micropterix facetella
ACCGTTCAGATTTGTCGATGGCAGTCGACTTAGCATTCTTGGGTAACTTCACAATTTGAAAATATTATTTTTAATTATGCCTTAAACTAAGGACAAAAAATAAATGTATTGATAAAATTCAATCCAAACAGTAGTGATTTTTTTTTACAAATGAGTGAAAATTTTACGAAAAGTGTAGGTAAATATTTAAAAATGCTATCTTCACAGAAACAATTATGATGAATTGATCATTCTCTTGGAGATTCTATTATTAGAGCCAGAGATAATATAATTAGGACGTTTTGTAGCAAAAACCAATAAAAGCTAGCAAAGTCCAAATATGACCATATAAAAAAATAAATAAAAAATATGGTACATACAAGTAACTAGTACAATAATACCATAAACATAACTGTAACCGAAGTGGTGCTTTCACATGCTAGCAAAAAGTAAATAAATATTTTAATTCCATATCGGCCCCCGGCGGATAACAACATTATGGAATTTTTAGGTAAGCAGTCTAATTGAACCACTAACATTTTTTTAAATTTATTTATTTCAAGTACTAATTACATAAGATGGCGGCTAATTATTCCATACAAAGTTAGAGAAACAAAACTGACACCTGCCTAAAACTCATCTAACTATACCAACTATGGCCTGTATCTTCATAAGCTATTTGGATTGAAAATAAAATTAAGCACCTTATATCAGGTATGGATATTAAATAAAATATCGCACTAAACTATGTATAAAACTGAAATATATAATCAAAATAAATTAAATCTAAAAATACATACTTTAATATTTATATCTTACATATGTTACTATTTAATTGATTTTTCAATGTTACTTTATTATTTTTTCGAAACCTCAAATAAAATAATAATCCTTTCAAACAATAATGTTAAGCAATTCATTCTGTATTTTTGATGAACTAAACTCTAATAAGCAGGAATTAATTTTCATTTTAATGTATTTACTATTTGATGTTTTTAAAATTTTCGGCAATGAAGTTGTAAATGTTAGGTTTCGAAGAATAAAATTGTCGTTGTGCAAACATCGTTTTTACAGTTGGAATGCGGTAATTTTGGTATTCTGCATTTCTTGTGCTACGCGTTTGCTGGCTTCTAGGTTCAGAGTCTTTGTTTTAATGGAAATAAAACAACATATTCTTCACAAAAAGTTGTTTGACATTCCGAACTTTGGTATCGGTAAAGAGTAGCTCCGATTTGTATCGCCTTGGCTTCTATACTACTACTACTACTCTTCGCAATATATATTTTTTTATAATATATATTGCGAATTAGTAGTTTTTGAACCTTCTGTATTGGGTCTAGTACTTTTTTGGTGCATGATCCCCAAGTTTTTATCCGCAGATCCACAAATTTTGGTATAGAGCCATATATACTGATCTAATATTTTTTGCTGGTAAAATATTTTGGAGATCACATAAAACGTGAACAAGTTTCCTACTTCTGTCAGTAATTAGTGTCTATTTTATTTGACGAAAATATAGTGGAATGCCAACAAATAGTATTTGTATAATTAAACTATACCATAATAATGAGGCTTCTTGGCAAATGTATTACAATTGTAAGCTATAAAATAATTAAATCAAAAGGATACTCCTTATGTAACAAGAAAGTATGAAATCGTGGTTTTTTAAGTTTACTTTTCATGGTATTTTTTAAAAAAAATAGGTGACGAACATGGAAGAACAATTCGCCAGCGCGTGGCCTATTTATTTGTTTAGTTCCTTCGAGGCCACGACTTATCAGCGAGAGAATCAATGCTTTAAGCACTATGAATAAATTTGAATAAGAGCGAATTCACAGTGATGATAAGGCATGAATATGATAAATCGAATGTATGAACATGCGCTAAGTCTTCAAAAAATACATAGGAGAGTATGTAGCGTGCTACACTGGCGATGTGCTGAAAAAAGCACATAAATAAAAGTTTTCATATTTGAATTAGGCGCCATTAGCCGGAAATATCGAGTAGTTAGGGTAGTGACCGATAGAGGCGTTGTCAATACGCTTAATTTAACTGTAGACTGAACGATCACTCAATTATCACAGTTAGTACTAATTTAATACTCGATACCTTTGTATGAGAAGATATCGTTGGAGTATGTAAGATGTCTATCTCTATTAGATTCGCTGAGAATGTGGAGAAGTAGTGAGAAGTGGCTTGTTCAGGAATTGTGTTTTATGAATCGGCGAAGGAATGTATATACTTAAAAAAATATTAAGGTTTCTAAATTCGGAAGACAGGAGGAGTGCTAATCGCGATTCCTTGATTCAGGTATACCATTTAGATATTCACGAGCATACTCGTAATATGCGAAATAAATGTAATTTTAGCCAGCCCGTATTGCTGCATACAAATAGATATCGAAACATTTAGGCTGCCGGAGAGCGTAGAAAGAAATAGTGACTGCCTGTCAGGATGTGTGGATGTTACTATGCACCATAGCTCGAGTAAACTACGTCCGTTAAAAAAAAATCTTTTGCCAATCGATAGTTATGGCCAATGCGCAGAGTCCAGTTGATTTTAGGGTATATACGACCAAATTTAAAAAAAAATATTTGTAATTATTTAATTACATGACGATCGTCCGTACCCTCCATCGGCCGATGCAGGAACCACCTGGCCACGGTCGGTCACGAATTCGTATCTGTTGCTAGATGGCGTCAAAAGTCAGAATTTTTGATTACATGAAAATAATAATATCGCCTGAAGGTTGATGAAACCTTAGGTTTTCCCCTTGCCAAATTTTACATTGAATCTGCTGGGTCCGCTTGGGCGAGAAGTTTGCGCAGCTTTGTGTAGCTTCTGTGAAAGATTCGCTATGCGATCATCGTTAACATTATATGCACACATTGGTATAACCTGTGACTGAAGTAATACAAATGAATAGCAGAATTCTGCAGAAAAAGCAGGTGTTGTTTCATTCGCGGTATGCTCTCTATTCAACCCTCATCCCGACCTTCATTACAATCTTTATCGAACTACGAGGAATCGTTGACATCTAGGAAACCATTCGAATTAGCTGGAGATGACATTAAGCAACTGCCGTTTTAAACCTCTCTGCGAATGAAGACGCTTCCATATCTATCAAAAATTCTATTTCAGCTATGCAGCATTTTTAATTTGCTAAATCAAATTGCCGCGTTTATGTGCATGTACTTACAACCTCTCTACATAAGCAGAAATAATTCAAAGTAATCTAGCAGACACAATCACAAAAATAGCATAAAAAGTACACAGGTAAAAAACAGTGAGAGAACAATGCTTTACGTTTCTCGGCATTTATGCATCTATTAACAAGGCTGCAATTACGGTGCTGTGGTCGTTATCAGCAGTCTATATAGCAGGGCTGTATTTATGATTTGTAGACTCCTAGCATTTTAAAACTATTTATTTATTATTATTATGGTTAGCTATATTATTTTATTTATTATAACGTTGTTATATCATTCAAAAAAGGTCAACATATATTATTCATATCACTTTATCTTGCACAAAGTAATATTAATACATTTATTATATCTTATAAATTAACATCTCTCTACCTACATTAAAATATCCAAATGTAGCATCTATATGCATATTAAAAGCATTAAAATATCGCATGTATGATTAGCTATCACGGCCTACGTCACTACAATTAAAAATTCTGACGCTAAGTATGACGTTGAAAACTATCGTTCTATCTCAAAATTGTTCATCTTTCATAAAATATTCGAGAAAATAGTTTATGGGCAGGTATATGCAGCGGTGAAAATATATATTAGTGACTGCCAACCTGGCTTCCACTACGGACATAAACCACATCTAACGTAATGAGTCTTTGCTGACAAATAAGGATCAATGCTACCAGACTGATATCGTATATACAGAGGCTTCGTAAGGCGTTCGATAAGGTAAATATCCTACTCTAATTTCAAAACTACTCACAA
Source organism: Micropterix facetella (assembly GCA_027564375.1). Taxonomy (NCBI): domain Eukaryota; kingdom Metazoa; phylum Arthropoda; class Insecta; order Lepidoptera; family Micropterigidae; genus Micropterix; species Micropterix facetella. Next base: position 797,176 of record JAOPUG010000215.1, read on the forward strand.
TATTTATACATGAGAACCTATTAAGGTTGTTCAAATCCTATATTAGTAAAAGGAGCCAAATCGTATTCAGCAGGTTTCAAGCCGAATAGAGGTATCGGTAACAGCTGGCGTATCGCAAAGTAGTCTTCTTGGGCCTTCACTGTACACAATCTATATCTATGACATCGAGCAATGCTTTAAGTACTCAAAAATCATTCTGTTGGCGGATGATATGCAAACCTGTATGCGTATTATCTGGAAGCATAATTGTTCAATTTCCATAATTTATAGCGATTTGAATCACCGATAGATCAACGTTAGTCAATCAAGTGGCACTCGGTTCGGTTCATTAGAAAAAGTAATACACCAATTGTATAACAAACCAATTCTTTAATTCAAAATCGATTCATAAAGATCTACTTATTTTATTAGATGATAAATTGCAACTTATCGATCTTACAGAAAAGCCATGTGGATTGCTGGGTTTGATTTTAAGTTTTCCAAATTATTTTCTAATGCATATACTATTAAAACACTTTTTCACGCTTATGTCCGCTTACATTTTGAATAGTGCTCACAAGTGTGGATCCCCGCATATGCCATATATGTAAACAGAATAGAATGTATTCAGAATACATTCCTACAGTATTTGAATTACAGGCCCTACGTCACATTCGATAACCACACAGACAGAGATAATTTCCATAACATTACCTCACTGGCAGATCGAAGGACGTATTACGATTTAGTTTTCCGTCACACACTTATTAATAAGGAATTAAATTGCTTGGATCTAGTCCAGCTAGCCCCGTAACTTCCAATTTAATATCAAATAATATTCTGTGATGACGTCAACAAGATCATCTGCACACCTTATGTATGATTACTCCATCGCTGGGTGTTAGGTGGTGAAGTTATAACAATATTGATATTTTTTTCTCCCGCGGGATAAGACGCAAAGACATATACAATCCACAGTCAAGCTACGCCAACAACCTGTAAGAGTCCAACGGCTTATCGTGAGGCACTGGGAAGTGCCACCCAATGAGGTGTCTTAACGCCCTTACTACTAGATTTGGACGGATCCTTTTTCCTCCAGACTGGTCAGGGGTCGTGGTCGCTTGCACAGTCTCTACTTGATATAAGCGGTAATTCGTAATTCGAATTTATCGCGGATCCGAAGTTTCCTTTTTTGTAAATATCACTTGGAATCTGATGGCCAAAGAATCGTTTCTGTAGATAGGAGAGATCAGGTAAACATCTACCCCCGCTGCCATAGGAAATGCACGTTCCAGACCCCCTGGTTATTTGACGATTGAGCAGTGTGGCCGGCAAATCATCCTGTGCATCAACCGCGAATTACCGCCCGAGGTTTGGACTTCTACCTGGATCCACACTTCGATCCTAACTGTCCACGGCTGCAATTTACAGACAGCGGGTAATGGTCACGACGACCCTTCCAGGTTAAGTCCCTCTTCGAGGAGGCTACCAGATAGGAGCTGAACCGTGAGCTGGGTGTGTGGTACCTAGAGTGACGGAAATCAAGGACTTAGGAGTTTTTTCGATCCTCAGTTTAACATCAGGCAACAAACTCAATATCGAAGGCCGCTTTTAAATTAATAGGATTTATGATAAGGAAATGCAAACACTTCAATAAAGTTCGCGTTATACAAATCGATCGTTATAAGTCGTATCAAAATGAATGTCAGGATCGTATTTAGGACCTGTAGACCCCTAGGCTGAACCTGTGTAATGCGGACCCTACCATGGGGAATATTTTTGAAAATTACACTTCAAAAATCGCATTTTAGACCAATTTTCTAATATTCAAATTTTATTTTTAAATTGTAGGAAATTTTACTATGAGATAATAAAAATTAAAATAATTGAAAATCATTAAGGTTCAAGACGATTTGCGATGATCAACTATTTTAAAATATTGCGATGTTCAACTATATTAAAATATGAACACGAAGTTGAGGATGCATGTCTATGTACCCAAATATACAAAACTCAGGAACTGAATTAATCTTAGTGGCTAAATGATTTGCGCTTAAATTTATACTAATGAAGTTACTTAAAATATTATTATAAATTAGTTCTCTTAAAATATTATGTTTTAACGCTGAGCAAAGCCTGTCTTCTAAAATGGAGATTTGAAGCCTGTTTTACATAAACTTAATTTTTTTTAAATTTCAAGTCTCCACTTCTGTTTGTAACTATAAGTGACAGCTACATATATATAGCGACCTACATATATATTAGAAAAATAGTAAATTATTATAGACACCTCTACATTAGAAATATAATCTTTGACGTTTTTTTTCTTAGAAGAGGAAACTACTCCGTCGACATGGACGTTTGATTGTAAGAGAGCCCGCACCAAAGACTTAAAAAGAAATATTATTTTTATTTTACTCTATTTAAAATACAAAAAAAAACTCGTTTTTAAGGTGAGGACCCCATAGGCTGCAGCATAATAAATAACCTCTGCTTAAGGTAACTACCTCTGTCAAACAGTGAAAAACAGACATTTTGTGATCAAATTTAAGTGATCCTGCATGTATTTAAACAAAAATAAAAATATGAGTCTTGTAGCACATTTCTTAATCTTTAGTACTAAGATGACAATTTTCAATAGTTTGTATACAAATAAATAAAAGCTGAAGTCATCGCCTTTTTGTAATTTGTTTTTTCTTGGAATTAAAATTTTAATTTAATAATTTACAAAATATACAATATTTCGCATTCTTTTTCTTGTTTTCATTATGATCTTTCAAAAACCCAAAAAATATATTACTTGTTATGCGCGATTTCAGAAGAACGGTATCTTCGCGCAAGCAATAATATTCTTTCAACGTATTGCGTCCCGCCGGTGTTTCCCTTGCTGTAAGAATGATATCTCCGTGCAAGCAATAATAGGCTTTCGGAGTATTGCGGCCCGCTGGTGTTTCTCTTGGCATATTATTCCGGTTTTTTTTAGCCAACAGCAGCCCCTTATACAGCCCTGGTCCATAGAAGCTTGGCATTGCAATAAGTTTACCTACGTGTCCACAGAGTGTCATAAAAAAATCATTAATCCACTCAACAATTTATAATAACGATGATGATGATGATGTCCTCCTAGCCGGTTTCGTCTACAGCGTACACAGCGCTTCGTGGTTTAGTTAGGGACGTCTCGTACGCCCGCAAGTGACTGACGTAACCAATCTTGGTACGAAGATTGCGTAATCAAATAGCAGACACAAGTAATCAAATAGTAATCAAGAATGAAAGTAATCAAATATCGGACAAAATCACTAAAATAACAAAAACGTACACAGGTAAAAAAAGCGAGAGAACAATGATTTACGTTTATAGGCATTTATGCATCTCTTAACAAGGCCACAATTGCGGTTCTGTGGTCTTTATCAGCAGTCTATAGTAGGGCTATATTTAGAATTTGTAGACCCCAAGCATCTTAGAAATATGTATTTATTATTATTATGGTTGCTGTATTATTATATTTATTATTATTTATTATATATTTGTTATAGCATTCAAAAAAGGTCAACATATATTAAGCATAACACTCTATCTTGCACAAAGTCTATTCGTAAATTTATTATATCTTATAAATTGACATATCTAACTACATTAAAATATCCAAATGCAGTAGGTATCTATATGCATATTTAAAACATTAAAATATTGCGCGTACCGAAGATAACCCACGTCACTACGATTTAAAAATCTGGCGCTAATTATGACGTTGAAAATTCAGTCCTATCTCAAAAGCGTGCATCTTTCAATGCGAGGACACTCAGATCAATCAGGACACCGCCGTAGTAATTATACTTTATAGCCGCGGCTGGTCTGGCTTTCAGTTCGTCTCTTTTCAGGTCTGGGGGATAACATCAGGCCCTGGGCGATTGGCGCAGAGGTCGTTTTACTGGCCATGCTGCTCAATTGACAAATACCCGGATGATTGTGGAAGCGTACGTCCTATGACAGCGGGGTTAGATGCTGACTTGTTGGCGTCTATCCTTAGAAACGATCCGTTGGTATCCCAATCCCGAGTGGCCGTTCGGTCAAAAGACGCCTCAGATCCGCCATAATTCGAGTGACGAATTGCCGCTAACAACAAGTAGAAGCCGCGCAAGCAACTTCGAACCCGTCAACAGACGGGAGGATGGAGTAATTCGTTCAAATCTGGTAGTCAGGGACTGAGGCGAGCCCGCTGGGTCGCTTTGCCCAGTGCCCCAGGGCGTTAGACTCTGATGTGGCAGAGCTAGGTACGTGGAATGTAAATGTCCACAAGTCCATGCGTTCGTTTTGTCTTGGGGTGATAGGATGATAAAGTTCGTTATAACATCACGGGGTAGAGGGTTCGCCCGTAGCATTGACAACATAAACTGTCTCCACCCAGGACGATTCTCAGCTAGCGAGTCACGTTCAGAGGGCTCGAGGTTACACCTCTTCATATGGCGCTTTTGCACATGCTTGTAAAGCAGGAGCTGTCCGCCTTGCTTGCGATTGCCCTCTCAAAGCTCGCAGTAGAAGACGCGCTTTGGGGCATGCAGGCTTCGCACCAGCGCAGCTGCCGCCGCATCAGATATGCCTCTATGCCTTGCATTTTATCCCGAACGTAGGACTTCTGTGTTTCCGATGCGGTTCGACCAATGGATATTCATGATCTCCTGGATGTACCCCAAATCTACCCAGCGTACGAATTTGTTTCCGTTATAAGCACAACGCTTCTGAAGAACATAGGAGATTCGGCAGTACAATCCCCATGTATACAGACATTTTCGTCACTAACTTGATGTCATGCGAGTCGCAAACCTTAGATGTAATTTTAATGAAAGCGGCTGAAGCAGCGCCAATCCTGCCAATATTTCAGCGTCACTTCAGGACATTTCGGCCAAGATAGTTGGAGAGGCTCATTACTTATACCGATAACCATCACATCGATTATGTTAATCTTGAGATTAATTTTCCTACATGACTCCTCAAGCCCAGTGATCAGCCTTGAGTAGCTGGGGATTCGTACTAAGAAACATTAAGTCGTCTGCGGACATTATTTTTGCAATTATAATATTATGTCATCCGTGGCAGGAACACGCAAAAGTGAAGTAGATAACGGCAAAGGTAACAAGTGTATACCAATGAAATCAGTCCTAACTTTAAAAAATGTTATATGATAAAAACTATGTTTTTCGAAACAATATAATCACTAGGTATATCGTGCAACCACCTTTAACTGTAACCTCACATCTTCATTACTGCAAAGCATTGATAACAAAGTCTACGATAAGATAACACGGAAAATTAACTATTATTAACTATCTACTCGTAAGGACCGACAAATTTAATGACGTACCAATAATATGAGTCATGCTGGTTTGAATGAATTAAATTTGAAACAGCGAAGCCGTACAGTACCTTACTAATTTGTCATTAAATATTTAAATGATTTTTATTTATTTAGTATTTTCGATGTGTCTTGTAAGTCGTTATATTTTTGCCTTTTATATAAGAGAAGTGAGAGCGTACTGAGGTAAATATTTGTATAGTATTCGGGTGGTTGTATCAGAGAGAAGCAACTTTAGCAGTTGTGGCATTCTAACTAATAATAATAAAATCATAATAATAATTAATGCTTTATTCGTATGAAAGGGCGAGCTTATTGCCTACAGGCAATATTCTAGAGCTAACCTAAACAGATTTGGGAACATTGTTTGGGGTTAGTTATAACTTAACCTATAAACTAAAGCAACTTAACAATAAACTAAAGCCTATAAGGACGCAAAGGTTTAAAGAGGAATGGATAGGAAGGGTAGGGAAATTGGTATGGAAGATTTTAAATCTCTCTGAGTCGGGAGCGACGCCCTCCAAGATCCTGAAAAGCAGACAGAGAACTCTCATGTCTCTTTTCTCCCGGGTCGACAGCCAGTGAATCTTCTCTCTGAACCCCGTGATGTGGTAAAATTTTCTGAGTCTGAGTATGTAGCGAATGTAGACGTTTTGTAGACGCCCAACCTTGGTGGCTAACTTCTCTGTGAGGTCGAGAAACGCGACATTCTCATAATCCAAAAGAGGGAGGAAAATAAACTGGCAAATTGTAATCTTGCTCTCCTCCGGGAGGTAATATTGAGCCTATTCCACGAATGAAATCGGCCGAAGAGTTTGCTTCGCATTTCTGTAATACGGAGCCGCCTTGAGCGGTTCTCGTCCATATAGACAACGAGGTTTTTAGCCAAGGAACTGAGACCGAACCTCATCCGCGCCGATGTAGATTTTAGAGACTGCATTTGTATTCATCTTGGAAGCGAAATAATTGCTACCGATGATAATCGCCTGCATTTTGGAAGAATTACAGAGCAGTCCGTGTGTTTTAGACCACTCGTAATCATCGACAGATCTTCATTTTTCAGAAGCAATTATTGTATCAATATCTTCCGGGAGAAAGTGAGAGTATATTTGGACATCGTCGATATAGAGGTGATATGTCACGTTAAAGAACTGGAAAGCTGCAGCCCGACAACCGCTATCCCATCCTGGATAAAAGCTGTGATTCATCATTTCTCTCGATCGAGCAAGTGATAGGGAAACGACACGGAAAAAAAGATAAGATCCTTTTATTTGCTTATACAATTAAGTAACTAATCTTTTCATATCAGGAACATTAACAATTCATAAAAACAGGTTGCCAACAAAATAGTTTTTCCCAAATATCTAAATCAAGATAGGAGATGTTGTTACGACTTGAACGTACAAAGGCACCGATCGAGACTTAGGAATTCTATTTTCAAAAGAAGTTTTATTTCTCTCAAAATTACTTTTATTTTCCTCAAACAGTTCTATTTTCAAAGATAGGAATTACTTTTTTAAAAATAGGAATTATCTTTAACGCAAGGGGCCAGTTCCAGAAACTTTCGGTATGACCCACGTATCAGTTGGTGCATCAACATTATGCTTACTTAGTTAGAGTGGCCTTAAAACAAAATGTACGTAGTAAATTAAAATGTAATAAAATAAATAACTGTAAATAAAAATGTGTACTTTCCTTGAAGCCGTGAACTTTTCAATGCTCCTAGTGCTCCTAGTACAACAAACAATCGTTCACAACCCTCTCGAAGTGGGTACGATTCAGCGAAGAGAGGGAGTCTGGCCCGAGTAGTATAGTTTTAGGACAAGAAAGCTACTAACAGTCGCTTCGACGGCGACTAGGGGCGACCCCTCTCAAAGTGCAGAAAAAATACAAAGGTATAAACCAATGTACAGTGTATCAGCCAGCTGATATGCTTTATTTCAAAGAGTGCGGCGCAACGTGGTGACCGGACGAAGTTGATGGACGACACACAGTCTGATTGCGTGTGGGGAATGGTGAACGTCGGCGAAGGATAAAACCAAAAGAAAATCCGACATCTACACGACACCACACCTTGGAATGCATACGTTGGAGCGAGTCCTCAAGATAGGAACAGACACAGCCATAGTAAAGCGTTTTGATAGACATTTTAGTACTGTTGCTGTTATTAAAGCTTTGGTAAGTAACTAAATAGTTTGGAGTCATTGCATTTATTAAAATTGGCTCTCGTATTACAAGAAGTATAATTTTCTAACAGGACCCAAAGGCACGACGCGTTTATCGCCAGGTAACCGGTCTCAGTTACCGCTACCCGGGACCGAACGCTGCCCTCGTAAAAACGACGCGCATAATTAACCGACGGTAAGCGTTTTGCATAACGGAAGACCGGTTTTTACTGTCTGATCACGCGGCCTTTGCACACACAATGAAGATCTCCGCACACCATACATTTCGACCCGATTGACAGGTCAGATTTCTATGGACCTTTACTTCCATCAAAGACATGCGATGACAATAAGGGGAAGGGTAACTCAAGGCCGCAGCGTTCCATCGCGAAGGATCGCATCGGAAATCAAAGAATCGGAAACTTATAAGAATGGAAAATGGATAAATATTTGTGCTTGACAGCAGAACTTGACTTAATGATAACAATCGATAAGTATTTAGTTATTTTTACATAACATGCAATTAAAAAAATCATATAGATTTTGGCAAATATTAATATGTTTTATAATGCTTATATTATATAAATATCTAGGTATATAATAACACAACATAATAATAATAATTAAAATTAATTATCATAACTTAAATTCTAAATGTGTCATTATCTATTTACTGCCTACCATTATACCAGTCAGAGAAACGTCTGCCTTGGGGAACGAGAGTCTTGGCTTTGTTTTATTATGGACTAAATTGAAATTCAAGTGAATGTGTTGAAGTTCTCGATTAACACTTTTAACTATTCAAAAGTCATACAATCTCCGACCGATTCTCATAAATATGAAATCTAAACGCCTCCCAGCTGTGTCTGCTATTATTAGAGGTGTCTGTAGACGCAGCAAACGCAGGGATCAGAAGACTTTTGATTCTGCGTTGATTCTGTGCTAGCAGAATGATCTCATTTTACGAGTTTCATTCTATTTTGCGCTGGACCCGATTTGAAAGATTAATCGCCAAGACTTAAACGATATACGTTGAGATACGTACATTATTACAGAGCGTCGGAGATCAGCTGTAACTAAGAAAACATACCATCGCTGTTTAGTTTTTTTTGTCTAATCTATGGTTAGTGGGCCAGTGAGAAGGAAATAGACTCGGTAACGCTAGATTAGGACGAAAGGATCAGTCCACCCAGCAGTACTGTCGTATGCTGACGACGTTACAATAATAACAAATGGAAAATATGAATTCGACAAGATAATGACGATGGTGACTCCTTTATTTAAATCAGTAGGACTAAGGAGTAACGCAAATAAAAAGAAACTCTTCATCCATGACCCCCTTCAGACAGAATGTAACATACAACCCCAAGTTAGAATCGGTAGAGTACTGCAGCCAGCTTAGCAGATTAAGCCTGACATTTCACACATGAAATGTAAGCCTAAAGTAGGAAAAATACCATTAAGAACCTTTGCAAAGAAGCGATAAGGCGCTCAGCAAGAGTCATGCCTTTAATAAGGAATAAGAATATGGATTTGGAGAACTATCAGGTGGACTATACAATGACAACTTGTTTATTTATTTATTTATTCTAGTAATGCAGATATATTACGTGAGTATACAATTTCGGAACAAAGGTAGGTACTATAAACAATCATTTTTTTTTAAATTAAGTCAATACCAGAAAGCAAATGCATAGTCCTGTAGCAACGTCACCAAACTAGGCCGGGGCCTGTTCTAAGATAAACATTTAATTTTGTATGTGTTTGCTAAATACGACCATGTTAAGTTCGGAAAAAAGCACAGAGAGCTATTCTGAAAGTCAGCACATTTTGCCCATTTAGCTTCCCGACATTTGAACTTCTTGCTAAATGTGATGTCCTCTATGTACGGCAGTCGTTCATTTTACTAACTATTACTAAAAAGCGTTCACTAATACTTACTTTACGACGACCCTGCCTTCCAATCCAGCAAAAGATATTATTTGTACTACTGTATCGTTTCGAACCGCACACTTCCGCAGATTCTTTTGTTTTCTTGTTAGTTTTATGTATAATAGAATAAATTTCTCTTTATACATTTACCCAATGAACAGAGTGAAATGTAAAAAAACAGTACAAGACTGGCTAAAAGTCAAAATATACGAAGATACTAAAAACCTATTATTAGTTGTTAAATAACGAGGCAGCATTTAACTACAGAATAAGTAGAAATGTACTGTAAAGCTCTTTAATTGTTATTACACATATTCTTTTATATAAGCACCAACCCACATTTATAAACTATATACCTAAGACACAAGTAATGTTTTTGTTAGTTTAGGTATACCCATGATTACAGAACTACTAACCTTAATTTATATTCTAATTTAGCAATCCATAATTACATTGTAAAATTTTGTATCCGGCTACATATATGCTAATATATGCTACATATATGCTAATATTAAATATATAGGTAAGCTTCATGTATTAAGGCTGAGTTTTGCAGAAACCTTATCTTATCTTACAGTATGTATAGTAATAGCATATAATCCTTTCGTCAATGAATTACTAATTATGTTGAAATATTAAACAAATTATTAAATCATTTATTAACAAAAGAATACAAATGCAAAATAAATTAAAAATAACTAAATACTTAAAAGTAAGAGTGGAAAATTAAAATATCAAAGAATAAAGTCAAATAATAGAAAAATAGTAAAATCACAAAAATAAAGAGACAAATAAAATAATCCTGCATTTCACTTATAACTAAGATAAAGAATGATAAAAATTAAACAAAATACCATTTTAATACAATGTAAAAAATAAATACGCGCCGCTCGTACATATACGCGTTTCGCATGGCTCCCGTGCGTCTTTACATTATTTCATACTATATTACTATTTTTAAATCTGTTTAAAGTGTGTTGTGTCGTAGTTTCTCTTACGATAGGTACTTACTATAGAATTGAAGTCATTTATAGTTAGTTAAATAATAGTTTATCAGTGCAGTAGATAGTATGACGTCTAGAATGAAGAGGAAGATACTTAGAAGCTGTGAATAAAGAAAAGGGAGGACTCTAAAGCAGCAAGCTCAAGGGGTGTTTCTTTGTTTTATTTTAAAAAGACATTATGTAATGAATGCCTGTTTAATACTTTTGTCGTGAAGGTCTTTTATTATTCAACCACTCATAAAATACTATACCGACTGAGCCCACGTGGAAATGAGTATTGTTTTTTATTTATTTTGGTAGATATCGTTATTCCTTTACAGATGCGCCAACATAAAAGCTGCTCAAGGGCGCCAATATCCCGAAGACCGAGCCTGCCGTACAATTCGACTTTATCATTTTTTTATAAGCTATATAAATATCACACTTTATTCCCCTAATGACTTGACGCCATGTAGCCCTAACTACACTTTAATAGAGGTCTAATAATTCAAGGCAATTACGAGAACGTGTTTGCGTTAAAGTCCCCAGTTGGGGTGACTTAATGAACATCAAACAAATACGTCGCATCGCCAGACGACAGTGAAATAAGCATTCTTACAAATTATTCTGCTAATAATTATATATGGATAGGTATCCAAAGCCCCGAGGTAAGTTGTAACCAAATACTTATACCGTAATATCTTATATGTAGCGAGAACCCATGGACGAAATTTAGTATTATACAAATGCGCAAATAGGCTTTTCCGTGAGGATCATTATAATCGCTAGAGATATAACATAAAAAATATTTCGTTAATCCCAGAGTCAGAGTTGAAAAATACTGTATAACAAATTGGAAACAATTCGAACAATTTACTATTTCTTGACCAAAATTCGGCAAAAACCAAATCAAAAGATTTTCAACTACTGGAGTATAAACTGACATTGGGATATGTCCTTTTAAAAATCGGAATCAATTTTTTTTATAGTTATCATCACTTGTTTTTATGCATGTTTTTTATAAGATATAGAAGATTGTTAAATAAAACTAGTCACGTGAAACTGTATACCTTTATCTAATTATTCGTGTAATATAATTTGTAGATAAAATATTTGTAATTATACTTTTATTTCGATTATGTGATTTGATGTTTAGGATGGTACCACTCCTTAAGGCGTATAGCCGGAAACGAAGCTATATTAACTAAATAAGTCAGGTTATCGGTCGATGCACGCGCGTGAAATAATAATACCCCTGCCTGTATTGACGGGTTAAGTGGTTCCTGTTACCTACAATCCCACAAAACGGAATGCTTAATGAAACTGTGGAAAATTTTTATGGAAAATGTGATTAACGTTAATCATACAAGTCATAATACAAACGCGAGTCTGAAACACGAGTCGTTTTTTAACCGCCAGCGACGCAACGACTAAAAAAGGCAACCAACGAGACAAATCGCGAAAGACTCGAAAAATGATACAGCGTTAATAACAACGTGTAAGTAGAGCGAAGGACGAAGTATTATTTTGTCGCTTTTAAACAATTATAAAACTACTTCTAAACAATTATACAACAAAGTCCCCCAAAAGCGTCTACTCAAGGACCACTGGAAAAGTTTCGATGCGGTGTTCACTGATCGCTAGAGCGTCTTTCAAGGAAGGTTGCTGTTTAGTGCTGTTTAGTGCCATTAATATAATTTTAAAAGGGGGCTGAAAAGTGGCAAGTTAAGTGTTAAGTTGATGAAAACCAGCCGTGTGTGTGATTTTTAGACATTCTGTCCGACTTTTAGATGGTGGTACGTGGCTACTCAGTCAAATCGTACTTTATTGGTTTTTTGGTATCTTTTTTCTCCGAAAAAGTTTGACTTCTTCTCGACTTTAAAAATCAGTTTTTCATGTAGAATAATATACCTTATAAATGATATCCTTAATTCAAAATACATGTTTTTCAGGAAAAAAATATTTTTTAAAAATTCTTTTATGTTTTTGAAAATGTACAATTTTTTTCCAAGTGTCTTTTCGTAACCGCAATGCATGGAATTAAAATTTGCATGTTTAAAAGTTCCTGACTCTTCCATGATAATTCCCGGTAAATTAAAATTTCCGCTTTTCACTGTCTGTGGTTACTCTGAAAACGCTTGCAAACAAGGTGAGCCTACAAGGCTTCAAAGTGTTACTGGTGGAGAAGGAGTGTATCTTTGTCATCAACAGTGGCGGCGCCAACCTTATACACAAAAGCAAGAGAATTCTTTGTAGATAACCTGGACGTTGACAAACTCTTGCTTCACATTTTAGTGTTTGAGAAGATTGGTAGTCAAAGAAACTGGCTATTGACCAATATATATGACATGAGATTTTTTTGTTGTTAAGGCAGTTAGTGAATTATTATCTGAAGTAGTTCAATTTATCAAACTACCCCACATCGTGCCTATAACGACGTCTTTGACAGAGAGGTCCTTCAGCGCTATTGAAACTGTTGAAGTTTGAAAGATTTTTTAACCCCTTTAGAGAATTCATCAACTAACTAACTAATACTGGGATATATTAATTTAAAACGGAATCTGAAAATCATATAATAATTTGGCTAGTTTTTATTCATGTTTCTCTGCGAATTATTAATAAAATATTGAAGATTACTTAATTAAACATTAATTACATAAAACGTTAGAACTTTAGACCTCTAACTATTAGTATAACATTTGTAATTAACACATTTAAATTGCAACCACAATATACCTTTTATTTTAATGTGATGTGTAGGGTGGTACCCTTCTTTTTTATCTAGAGGTAACTTATCAAATCTGGGCCTTAACATTTCAAACATTCCAGCCATAGCTAAATAAGGATGCGTTTTGCAACAGCATTTGATTTCAACAATATTAGCTTTTACTGTTTCTTTCGATATAACAACAAGAGCTTTTGGAAGAAGTAAGATCCCGGGTTAGAAGCACAAGAAAAAGACAATCAAACAATTTACCGTCGGCGAATACATGACCGGCCAATTTTGGTTCTGACATTCGACCTCATCATAGCCACAACCCTCTATGTTCTCGTTTACTTTACCAGGCAAAACTATCGGATGGCAACGGCGCGGAATATATTTACAGTTGTCTGTAGGCCGTGACATTTTGTCGCGGGCCGAAGTGTTTTCTAAAATAACACGTGTACGAAAAAATAACAACTCTCGCTTCCTGGCGCTCGCCCAAAAACTGAGACAATAAAGAATCAACGTCTGCTATCTTTGACGACGCGAAGATCCTTTGATTGTTATCATTTCGGCCTGCGGTTGCGAAGTCAAATGAATGTTAGCGATTTTCATATTATCTGGGTTGGATGGTGGTCTTCTGCTCAGAATCACAGCCTCATGTCTTATGCAAGCGGAGCAATTTCTGGAACCCAAAGGAGTTTCTGCTATTTTATAAAAACCGACTTAGTTTATACAGAAAAGACAATTTTTAAAATATCGAAAAAAAAACCAAGAAACTGACGTGGAGTGGTATCATGACAAATAGTCGTCGTTATGTCAAAAACACTATTATGATATATTCGCAGTAAAAAATCCAAATGGTTAAATTCACAGAGTGTAAAAATAAATCAAAATGTGTCCAAAGAGTAGATTATTTTGCAAAAAAATTGATTGGAAGCAATAAAGGTGATAGATATATAGCCTTGTTTTTGTTATATACGTTGTTAATATACGTTGCAAGACGTTAATTTTGTTTATATACTTTGCAAGAAGTATACAACATAGTAATGTTTGATTAGTTCGCGCACAGTAGTACGCGAACTTCCGCCTTTGTCTTCACCTGCCGTAGACGGTCTCAATCATCTCCGACACCTCTTGGGCGTTGGATCTTTCACGCGCGCTTCCGTCGCAGTAACGTTTTTGCAGCAGCGTGGATGTCGGTGTACTTGTGGTGATGTTTCACAGCTCGCCGACTTATTGAGACTTCAATATCGGACAAATTGTGTTTATTCAATATCGTTCACCTGCACCGGTGGAAGCTTAGTACCGCACTACTCTCACTTTCGCAGCCTTATGGCACCCCAACCACGTGTCCCAACGCTCGACAGGGCTGTCCATGCCACCGCTTTAATCCAGCTGCACGATATATTTATATTATTTACGAATCGTGTTACATAATAGCATCTTAAATTCGCCTAATAAGTCGTTATCTTTACACTATATACCTATATGTAAGGCTTAAGGTCAGTGTGGTCTTAAACTTAAGCAACGCTTACGTAATTACTTATATTACACACAATATGTTATCTATCTTAGTTTATCGCAGGCAATGAGGCCTATTCTCTAGGCGCGTACGTCTGTTTTTTCGCGTATGATACGAAAAAGTAGAAGTACGCGTATTTTCTTTTTCTCTTATTGCTGTTATGACACGTATGTGAAACGTCACGGTTCGGCAGCCGTGGGTTCAGCGGCAGTGGTTTGGAGGAATCAGAAGTTAAATGAATTTTTTGACAGCACAGCCGTGTATAGGCAGTAATACGCGTATAAGCAGACGTACGTACGCGTATAAGCAGGCGTGGTTGAAGAATTGGACCCAATGTTTACCAGCTTCTAACGACAACATACATACCCATACGAGAAAGAATTTCTGCGTACCCGAGTAACCTTACGCCGTTCTTCCCCTTGTCTGGATTCTCGGTCAACTATGCGAATTTGGGTACCTGCGTGCCCTACAAGACGTCCAGAGTGGCATACTTCGTGGCACAATAACGGAATTTTGTACTAGTTGGCCTACCTAACATTTCGTATAAAGAAAACAATAAAAAAACAAGGTTAACCTTGGCTTTCAATTAATTTGATTTCGATTAATTGTTTTTGCAAAAACTTATACACTGTGGCCGAATTTATTATTCTTCTTTCACGCGTGAATTTAACAATGTCGTAATTTTTTTACTGTGAAGATTATCGTTTTTTTTCGATATATCGATTGTAATTAAACATGAAGGCACTTTTTATCAGTTCGTCCATTTTTACTTCGGCCCACCGAAAGGTGCGACGAAATCTTGAATCATGCGAAAAATGTAACGAAACTAAATTGCCCAAAAAGATTTTTCTCGATGTTATACATATCCTAGAGTCCATTAAAAACAAAAAAATGTGTCTAAATCGGTTGTTATGACCAATGCGCAGAGCCCAGTTGATTTTGGGGTCTATACGACCTACGTTTCCAAATTGTTTCCATAAAACCAGCTTTTTCCCATTTTTAGAGCTTAAAACGGCGGAATAGATGATGAAAATCGCAAAAATATAAGTCGTTGGCCATGATGAGACGCGTAAAATGAGGCACAAGTCGCCTGGGATCTTAACCAAAATCAAATGTGTCTGTCTGGATGTGTGGATGTTACTATGCACGTTAACTCGAGTAAACTACGTCTGTTTTAACATTTTCATTCGCCAATCTATAGTTATGGCCAATACGCAGAGACCAGTTGATTTTTGGGGTAGGTAGGACCTATGGTTGGGGCTTACGGTAAGCAGCAAGACTTCAACTACAAGAGCATCAGAGACTAGAGCATCTACGGTCGTCAGCGAGTATTAGAAATCAAACATAAAACCAACTAACACGAGGGCCATACTGACAGTTTCTGGAACTGGCCACTTGCGTTAAAGATATTAAAAAGGTAATTACTTTGGCTGTAGAATACATTCTAATTTTTACGTGTCATTGTTTTTCTCTTTGTGATGCCATCTTGAAAAATTCGTGTTTACATAACGATGGATTTAAGTCGAGAAAATTTACGATGTATGATTTTTTACGATTTTCGCTGTCATTTAGGTCAACAACAAAGTTACCAACGACTGCAATTAGTTTCCGACTGCATTTGGCGATGAAGCCTCCTCTCGTTGCCCTGTGTACTTCTGGTAAAATGATATGAACTGTGGACGTATTCATTTCCATGAGGATTCACGCGAAGACCGGCCGGCGACGGCGGTAACAGAAACTAACATTGATGCTATACAACTAATTCAATCGGATAAAAAATACATGTCAGCAAATTCGTACAATATTGAATATTGGCATAGTAAAGTGTAATTTTTTTCACGTACACCTGACAGTTCAGAAGCTTTGTCCGAGATGGATACCGCATGAGTTAACGAACGCTCTAAAACGACAGTGTGTAAGTGGTGTGATAAAATGATAAAAAAGTACGAAGAAGGGCAATCATTCGCATTAGGTATATGATATCGTAACAGGAGACGAAAGAGTCAATGGGCGGGCGGAGTGGGCCTTTCCTTTATAGAATTTGCCGACGAAAGTCAAGAAAGGTCAAAGCACTGGTAGATTGACGGTTGCTTCTTTTTTTGTAAAACGGGACATTACACGACTTCACTTGAAAACCAAAGAAGAATTACTGTAGATTGGTACGTTAATATTTGCTCGCCCAGAGTTTTAGAAAAAGTTCGCGTTAAAGTAGCAATCTTAGAAATGATGATTCATCCCCCATGCAGTCAGGACTTTACACCCTGGGATTTCTTCTTGTTTCCAAAAATTAACGATAAACTTCGAGTGTCCGGTTCACGACGCCAGAAGCTGCAGAGGCAGCGTTCCGATAAGCCGTTGAAGAGACCTTTAGAGAAACTGGGCCAACTGCTTTTCCCAATGGTTTTTAAAGAATGAAAAAGTATATAAATTGCCAGAGAGAATACTTCGAAAAACAGTAAACACAATATAAACATTATTAGTACTTTATCAGAATTCTGAAACTTTTAGTATGGCCTAAGTATTATGTCGCAACAAGGAAGAGCATATCATTTGCTACCGAATCAATTGCTACTAATTTCTCCGTGGCTGTGGAAGTGTCACTGGAGTCTGATTGTTTCTACTAAATTCTCCAGTATTTTCAACATAACAGGAAGTGGTTCTATAGGTTGAGTCACCTTAACAGGTTTGGGGGTGACTTTAATCGCGGCACGTGTCCACGTAGTCGGGAAGTGTCCGCTCCCATTTTTCCGTGGCTGTGGATGTGCCCTTGGAGTCTGCATGCTACATTACTAGCTTCTCTAGGATTTTCCTCATAACGGACAATAGTCCTAAAGGTTGAGTAATCATCTTTACCAGGTTCGGGTGGCGATAACGTTAATGGCAACATTTATCCACGTAGTTGGGAAGTAAACATCCTAAGATGGCGGGTTCGTCCACAGTAATGTCAAATTATATCTTGCAGACATGCGTTGCAGAGCGATGTAAAATATTTCCTGTTGCACTTGAATAGGTATTTACAGATGTCAGCTGTGAGCCCTGCCATACCTGGGGGCCTTGTTTGATTTCATCGCTAAAACTATATGTTTTATCTCGTCTTCCGTGAAGTCTCAGTTCATCATCAGCCGATGTTGACGTTACGCGACTTCGTCGATCGGTTAGCAGGTTTTATGGTGGAATCATTGGCCTGCATGTAGCATGCAACGTCGCGCATTGCAGTTCGTTGACGTAACGCTGTGTATCCGGCACGTGTTGTTTACCGCATATGCAGTAATAATCCAAGCACCGACAGCGAAGAAAGAGCAGAGTTCTTGCTCCGGTGGATGAGCAGCAGACGCAGTCTGTCGGTCGCGCGTTGCTTGCATTGTCTGGTGGCGCGTGCGGTCGCCGGGTCGACGACCCGGCCGCAGACCATCCCACTCTAGCCGCCTACCTCCCCCTCGCACCTTCGATGGCTAATGCCTGCGTCTGCACTTCCGCTTCACTCCTAATCGGGAACTAAACGCATCGCAGTTTCTATAATTATTGCGCCGTGTCGTCGCCGTCGCTCCGCGGAGACGATTTTCGACGACCTATTCGCGTGACATGAGCGCCTAATACTTTTCAGTACAAGATGCATGATCCCGGAAGATCCGATTAATTAAATAAGAGAAAATCGGATATTATATCGTGAAATTTGAAGTACCCGAAGTTTCAGCGATGTCACAACCGCCGTTGTCAGGGTAGACTAGATTACTTCGCAGATTGTATCGGGGCACCGGGCGAATTCTTCTTCGTAAACTTCACACGCCGATCTTGTTTGATGTATAATATCATTGATTATAGAATAGTTATAAAATCAAAGATAATATATAAGAACCGCTATAGTCTTCGATTTTATTAGTCAGGTTGATAGCGGTTAGGCACGGCCCGGTGTCATATTGGTTAGGTCGCCTAATCCTACATTGTAAGGTTCCTAGTTCGATTCCCGGCTGGGTCAGCATTTTCTGTTATGACAAAATTAATGGAATTTCATTTCAATTCTTTCGAATGCAATAACGATATACACATGTTACACGCAAAAATACATATAAACACATTATAGTAAGGTTGGTTGTAAGAGAATATCGTATAATATTAAAACCGCCCATTGTGTATTCACGAAAATGATTAAAAACAAACAAACAATCTGGGGGTTGGAGGGGACGATGGGAGCTGCCTTTAGCGCCACAGGCAGATTTAAATAAATTAGTGTTGTTAAATATAATTTTTATGTACTGTTTAGATTAGATGATGTTTTCTGAAATGTTTAAGATGTTGTAACAACGCTAGACATATCGACGGAATCAAATCATGTAGTCACCTACGACTTCCCACAGCAGAGAATAAATTATACGGGAAGGTCCTTTCTGTTTAGCATATATTGTCGCCTTTTCAAAAATAGTGTTGGTGAATCTTATAATACTGTCGACGGATTTTTTTATGTTTTTCCATTTTCAACATCCGCTAAAACACCGAATTAATAAAGACTAATATAAATAAAACGCTGTTGTTCAAAATTTTAAATCGTAACGGAACGGAGTAACGACTGAAAAAGAAAAAGAAATCGTACTACCATTACCGTTTTACATTTAACTTGAAGAGTGTGCATCAACATTTCTAAAAATAGGGGTAGTATTCAAACTTCCATTCTTTAAAGACATTCTTTTTTTATATATATATTATATTTTTGGTAATTTTATATAAAAGCCCTTGCCATATTATTAGACCCACAGTACATTACAGTACAAATTTACACTTTTCAATAGCCTATAACTTTTGAACAGTGCTTAGTTTTAGATATCTGTGTTGTTTATTTTAATGAATATGTCGAAAAACATCATTTTCCCGAGTTAAACCTTTGATATTAGTTCTAGCATTAGCGTGGGTGGCGTCAGTATTCAAATTAAATGTTTCGCCCAAGAAGCATTTTTGTTTTTTTTATTTGTAAAAGGAAATTTAGCAATTTTGTTGACGCAAAA
Organism: Micropterix facetella; assembly: GCA_027564375.1. Taxonomy (NCBI): domain Eukaryota; kingdom Metazoa; phylum Arthropoda; class Insecta; order Lepidoptera; family Micropterigidae; genus Micropterix; species Micropterix facetella. The sequence continues at coordinate 816,814 of JAOPUG010000215.1, forward strand.
CCCGGAAGAAGACTTGTAACGTTTAAGTTTAAAATAATTACGCAAAACTACACTAATACATATAAAAAAAGAAAACAATATTTCCACTATTTCTGCAGAAATATGTGTGTATATCAAAATTCAGATTTAGCGATTCATTAGAAAGAAAAGTGTATATATAAAATCTAAAAACCTAATGCGAACTACATAGCCTTTATCGTTGTTTAATATGATAATAGTCATGAGAATCGATCTTACCTCCACCATTCTCCCCGTGAAAAGGACACATGTAATTTTAACGAAACCTTAAAGATTTTGTTATTTCATGCGGCAAGATCCGTTTGTAATAAATATAGTCGCTAAATATTTTTATTATTTACATACATGACAAGACAAGTCGAATAACCATAAACACTAAAAAGAAAACATTATTTAAAAGTTTACGGATATTGAAAAGTGTTAATTAGTACTGAAATGCACGGTTTCTATTTATATTTATTTACAATTTACTTAAAAATTGTGCTCGCTCTAGAGGTAAAGAGCGCAGCGACGACATAAACCATCTTCGCTCGTGATCGCTGCATAATAAGTACATATCGTTCAGTGTATAGGGCCTTAAGGCGTTACCAATGAAATACGAGCGTGTATGTAAAAGAAGGAAGTATGTCAAATAAGTGGCACCTCTAAGGCTGCTTGCGTGTAGAAGCGGGATGTAACAGCGCCCTACTCGTGGCTCAGCTCCCATCCAGGACCCTTCTCGAAGAGGCGAATTGAATGAAATTATTCTCTGGGGCAAGCCCTAGGCAGTGCACTCGGCAAAATCTGTATTGTACATGACGAATTACAGGGGCAGTCTGGATACGCATAGTTTCATAAGACAGTGGGGTTGATGTTGACCTAATATTTTAGGTGCAACTCATCTCAGAGATGACTAAATGACAAGATCGTTACGACATCCTGAGATGGCAAGTTCGCCCAGAGCATCGACAATCTATATCGCCCGATGACAGTATAAAACCGCGGATGGGCGGGCGCGAGAATTGTGGTAAGTATTTATAATAAAAATGTATATATACGTAGCAAGGTTTTGCGACTGGGTGAGCAGTACCTTTAAAACTTTATGCCGTGCTCGCCACCGCTGAAATACCACACATGGAGGACCAGGAAATCAAATCACTAACAAACCCTATAATAACTACAAAAACAATACACAAAATCGATGTTTCTGTCGTATAAATACATCGATTTTACACATGATTTCATTACAGACACTTATTCTCGCTTTTGTTGAAATTAATTAGTATTCGATCAGACCGAATATATCATCCGATTGATTCGCAACTCATTATAGATTTAGGCCTTTATTGCTGAGTAAAGTAATCAATACATTCCGTAGTTTGATTAGTTTTTTTTTTCCTGAAGCTTGTTTTAAATATACTGATTATGTTATAAGCATAGTGCGACATTACAGTTTCAGGTACCTTCACCATAAATTACTTTGGCTAAAACATTCAGTTTTCTTGGCGAAATTCTAGAAATAGTTCCTTTTTCTCTCACGAATCATTTACCGTAACAGAATCAAACTTACTGTACTCGTATGTATATGTAGAGCACAATAACCGCGGCACTATAATGTAACGCTCTACTGCTTCTTCTTTATTATCAGTTGAATATTGTATGATTATATACAAGGTGGGTAAAAAGTCCATTTTATCTTTTTTATTTGTGAAGATTTTTTTATATTAATTAATCTTAAGAAATTATACAACACAACATTTCAGAGCGAACGAAAATGGTCACATCATTTTTTCTCCGATATTTCGTAATGTATATCTTTAAATATGCCGCAGTAGCAAGCGTTACAGTCAATGGAGATCGCTACTGAACAATGCTTCAAAATCTCCTCTTTCCACTCTTGCGAGTGGACAACAACAATAGCATATGAGCCCCAGAGACACTGATTTTGTATTTCTTCAGAATAAAATATCTCTTAATATGTTAATGAAGAGTTATTATTACATAATTCAATTCAGTACAATAACTAGGTGGAGCAATAGTCATCGACATATCGGAAGATGCACCCATTTTTGCAAATAGCGTCTTATGTCATCGCGACATTGACATTTTGTGAAGTAAACAAAAGCAGAATACAGGTAGATAAGCCATGGGTTGCTATACTCTTCAAGAACGCGGAATAATCGTGTCAATCCTTTCATATATTTTATTAAAATTTCAGCAGGCAATTTGTATATTATCTTATAAATACATACATAAATAAATGTTTTCGACAAATAATCCGTCGGTGATGTTGGCTCAAGGTGAATTTCGTCGGCGATTCTCTGGTCGTGTGGCACCAACTAGGGAAACATTGCGGAGCATAGCCGCTCGCCGCCAGGAGATATGATCAACACGAAAAGTTGCAGATGTGGCCGGCCCGGAGTAGCGGTTCGTTAGAGAATATTGCTGATGTGGCGTGGCAGCGACTTCGATCAGAGTCCCGCGGGTTCTGCCGCAGGTGCATCCGGTTTACTTGGCCTGGAGGAGGATCTGACCAATCGGTAGTGCAAGCATAGCATATATGGGTATTTTTGGAATCGTGGTGTCGACAGACACTTGTTGGATTATGATTTAAGCTATTTTGGGTGCTGCTGCATGTGTATCCTGGTTTGCATGGCCTGGAGGAGGATCTGACCAATGACCAAAAGGTAGAGCAAGCATAACGTATATTTTTATTTTTAGAAACGTGGTGATGAGAGAAACTTTTTTAAGTTATTTTAGATAACTCAAGGGTTACTAATCAAGGGACGGGCCAAAGTTGCCGGTGTATATCGCTATTTTGCCTGTTATTGTAAATGGTAGACTAAATATTTTTTTAATTTTTAGTGTTAAAGTCGTTTACATCTTCCATTGTTGATTTGATTTTTCTGTGAGTTGAAATTTGTCAACAATTTATGTAAATACAAAGAAGCTTATGTCATAATATTGAGGCGTTTAAATGCATAACAGTATATGATTCAAACACGTTTTCCTTAGTAATTACCATGTTGGCCTGTTTCCGTAAAGCAAAAATGTGTGGTTTATGATAATCATAACAACTTGCCCAACAGAGTAATCGGTATTTTAACAATGAATAAAAATAGCTGAAATATACAATTTTTGTCTGTTTTTCATCTAAAATACGTTGCACCACCATAAGAGCCTTATTTGTCATTATCTCACAATGATCTTTCAATTTTATATTATTATTTAAGGTGATAACTTAAATTATTAATTAAACATTAACTACCAGCGGGAAAAAATCTGAATCGTGTCATCTCAAAAAACTATTATAAAAATTAGCCGAATGTAAAAAATGCATGAAATAATATTTAGTATGCATTACATTTTATTATTTGTAATAATTTTGTTTAAAAGATATTACAGTTATAAATCGGAAACGAACTGTTTGTACAACCTGTACTAAAAAGTAAATAAAATACACTATAATATGCACGATTAATCGACTACTTACCTGTATAATATTATGTTGTTGGTAGTTTCGCATGATTGCATCCGCTTTCAACCGAATAAAGAGTCAGTATCCTCCGACCAACTCACTACACGGCGAAATATTCTTCATATTAACGGAATCAAAATATTATATTATAACAGTTTCCTGATTAATAATACTTAGTAAAATATTACTTTGAAATAGCCTCTACCTCACGGACTTAGCATGATTCATAGATAAGCTATGTTGATTTGAGCAATGGAACATTTATTCTAGATCTGCATTAATGCTTAGGCGATATTGAAAGTTTCTGAATTTTGATAAAGTAAAACACTTATAATGTTTATATTGAATTGTTTTTCAAAGTATTCTCCCTGACAATTTATACATTTATTATACAATTTATACAATTTATCCTTCTTTGAAATAATTGGGAAAGGCAGTTGGCCCAGTTTTCTTTAGAGGTCTCGACAATGGCTTCTCGAAACGCTATCACCGCCGCTACTTCTGCGGTCGTGAACCGTATACCTGGAAGTTTATCATTAATTTTTGGAAACAAAAAGAAATCGCAGAGCGCAAGGTCGGGACTGCATGGGGGATGCGTCATCAGTTCCACGTTTGAGGTCTTCAAAATCGCCGGTGTCATCTTAGCCGGATGCATTGTCGTGATGGAGGACTACTCTGCTGCGAGGACGCTTTTCACAAACTTTTTCTAAAATACTGGACAATAAAATATTACCCTACTAATCTGCAGTGACTGTTCTTTGATTTTCAAGTAAACTTGTCGTGTAATGTCCCGTCTTGCTAAAAAAGAAACAACCATCATTTTACCAGCGCTTTGACCTTTCTTGACTTGCGTCGGCAAATTCTCCAAAGGAAAGACCCACTCCGCCGATTCTGTCATGTTCATAACATTACACTCCTAAAATATGCATCCTGTCTAAAAAGTTGTTATTTTTTTTAAAGTAGATATTTGCTACAAACGGAGCCCCGTATGTCAAGAAGGTTCCGAGATGCAGCTTTTCAAAAACTGTTATAATTTATCAAAAAAGAGGAAAAAAAACGTTTTGGTCTTGGATCTTGCGAAATATCGGTAACCCACGTAGTTAGTCGTATAATATGTAGTAGGTACTCAACCCACGTAGTTAGTCGTATAATATGAATTTGTAGTATTTTTTTTATCTTTTTTTTTTAACTCAAAGAGACGCTCATAGGCCTAAAAGTTCAATCGAAAATGACATACAACAAAAAATCTAAAATTGTTATGTCAGCTATGTAAAAAACCACTTCGGTAACAATGTTTCGGTTGTTTTTGACGGCTACCCTGAGGAAGCAGCCAACAAAAATGCCAATTTTCGAAGAGCGGTAT
>JAOPUG010000215.1:844701-855918 GCA_027564375.1 Micropterix facetella
CTTTACCTAATAATAATATACCTATAAGCTATACCTAATAATATTTTAATCATTGTTTATTTGTTCGTATTTAGCGTATTTTGAGTTTTTTAGAAATAAAAAAGTTCACAAGAGAGGCAGCTTGTTAAACTTAAGTAGTTACTTATATAATTGTATAATGATTAATTTTACTATTTAAAAATACTTAAAAAAAGTTAATTGATTTCACTACTACATAACACTCAACTCTAGTGTTATAGGAAATAAAGTACTAATTACATACTAATATTACTTCGCAAGCTTTAATACCTGCACATTAGACTTTACCGAGACCCACCAACACGACACGCTGCAATTAAAAAATATATAAAAAGGATTTGTTTTGTCAACTGTATCTTGTCTACGCTGCGGCCAACAGAAAACCCCCGCTTGATATCCGTGCAGTAGCTCCTGAGACATTTATTAGGAATATATGAGGCACCAGGAGTGTCACTCGGCTGTTGCGAGAGGTAATAAAATGGAGCGGTAATAAAAAAAAAACAAGAAAAAGAGGGTGAAGATTGTTCCAAATTTGAAAAGCAAATCAGCCTCAACCTGAGTAGATTGGCAGGAGACACTCCATACAAAACATGTATTCCTGGAACTTGCATTCCTGCAAGCATGGACTGTAGAATAAAATACTGTATATTCACCCACCCCATCTACGGGTTTCATTGATGCAATATGTGTTTGTTTAATTTTATATTAAAGAAAACGTCAATCCTGCAGTTTCGCACTAAATTCCTTCCTTCCTTAGATGCGAAAAGGGCATAATAATCATTATTATTCAGGCCAGTTTCACTTTATACTTATAGCTATAATATTAATTGATCAATTACGCACAATTGCGTCAATTATCTTCAAGTCCGGGGATAGGAGTGGTATGGGTGTTTGTTTCGAAAGATTAGATCATCATACTTAAGTATTTATAGAAAATGTCAAAGACTGGGCTGTTCCTTTGGCAATTGACTGGTGATGTTACATAGTTTGAGTTAGGTTAGTGCTTCCCTAGATACTGCCAAGCTCTCAGCATACATTTATTAACATTAACAGGAATACATGTTTTGTAAGGAGTGTCTCCTCCCGATCTACTCGTTATCAAACGGTTAAGAATCTGCTTTGGTTTTCAAATTTGGAATATTCTGCAGCGTCTCTCGTGTCTTTTTATTAATTTTCTCTCTCTCTCTCTCTCTGTCTCTCACAAGAGCAGAGTGACGGCTGGCATGGCTCGAACGACACTGCACTTGCTGGTGCCTCATATACTCCTAATAACATTAAAATCTTCTCGGTGCTCCCAGAAACTACTTCAATGTTATCAAGCGGGGGTTTCTCTTCGACCAAAGCAAAGGCATACTCGAAAATTATTATTTGCTTAAGCCCTAACTGACACAACCAAAGAACCGACTTGGAAGAACACCCAATTGGTACATAGCGGCTGAAAATGATAGCGTAGCAGCTCCCGAAAAGAGGCAGACACGGTTTATCAAATCTCACTCCCTGTTTGTTTTGAACCCAGTTAAGTAAATGTGCCTTTTCTTTCAAACTATATTTTTGACTCGGGTTAGGTAACGGCAAAATCTATGACTGTGCCATTTTTTTATCACTGGAACAACACGCCAAAGCGCTAATCAAAGCTTACAAACCGTAAGACTGCCCACGATAATTTAGTACTAAATAGAAACAATTGACGCATGCTAGTGAGGGCGCTCACGGGGTATTGTGGCCTGAACAGACACATGTTCAACCTCAAGCTCTGGGACACTAGTGTGCAGATTCTGCCAAAGTGCAGACGAAACTCCCCTGCACCTCGTATGCGAATGTGGCCCAGTGATGCGTAAAAGAAACACCCACCTGGTAAACTACTTCCTCCAAGCTGAAGCGGTAAAACAATCCAGCGCCAAGAGGTTATTGCGGTTTTTAGACGACGCAACGCTTAGCACGGAACTATAGTAGGTGGCGATCGCAATAGACCAGATGTGGTCGCAGTGAGAGAAGCAAGGCTCAGTAAACTTTGAAACAACCCTACATAGCAAATAAAAAAATCTATTTTTTTTTGTTAATAACCTTACCACCTAAGCGTAACCAGGGTTTGGAAATGAGGTGGGAACACTATTTGCTGGGAGGCCCACCGCAAGAGTCGTTCCGCTATATGTATTATATTAGAAAATATAGCTCAAAATGTGCAGTTCATTACAGACATAACGCATAAAAATTAATCTGCTAGTACTGAAAAAGTTTTATAGAATTACAAAATAAGCCCGTTCATAACGAGCCGATTGCTGTGAATGAAGCCGAATTTTGATTTAGGTTTATTGGCCGATCCAAAAAAAGGATATAGGTGTTACTCTTTTTGAAGTGAACTGTGCGACAAATCGATTGTCGGCACTAAAAACGCCGGTGACTGTACAACCAACCACCAATGTCGGTTTTTATAATCGCACCCGTACCCAGTTATATGAATTGTTGGGACCCGTTATTCTGGGCTTGTCAGATGCTTGTCGATGCCACTGATCCGGTAACCGTGTCAACGTAGCGCCCTTCTTTAAGTAAAACTAACCTTCCTGGTATATTTTTTGTCCCGATTCATGTACGTAAAAATCGAGTATCACGAGTATTCTCCCTTTTTAATATATGAGATGAGATTCTTTAGATCTCGTTTTACCGTCCATGTCTCATTTCATATTGCAATATATCAGATACGTGCTCACTATCATTCACAGCCCCGAATATCTTGCAAAGGCTAGTTCAGTTGTTGTTGCTTCAATGTTCACGATGTCTCCAAAGGCTCTTGCTTTTTGGTCGAACCTTCAGTTCGATACAGTCGAGAGACGGCCAGTGAATGCCAGCTCTAACGTATATGTTACATAAAAATCTCTTTAGACATCTCTTTAGAAATACATCTCTTTAGAAATATCATCTCTTTAGAATAAAAATCTCTTTATAAATACATCGAAGAATAGGTGTTTACGTGCCATACCAACTGGTGTGGGTAATAATAATATAACTTTATTTTTCAATAAAAAAGGCGAGTTTGTCTCCTTGCTAAGTTGCCTTTCGTAAGTTAATCGAAGCGGATGCAAATGGTAGTGCTAGTGGCTGGATTGTTTAATTGCTGATCGAATATTCGTTTATTCTGTATTGGAAAGTGTTATTGTGAACGTGTGGGACGCAGATATTTTTATGCAAAACGCGGAAACCGGTCGTCCTTGCGCGAAAAAAAAACAGAATGTCGCCGGGCGCCTCGACGCCCGGCGGCGCCCGCGCAGCCAAAACATAATAAATCTTATCACTCACCAGCTCGACCAGCTTCAGAATCCCCGGTATCGTGGTGAAGTACTCCACGTTGAGCTTGATCCATGCGAGCGGCGCCTCTCGCTGCGGTGCGTTGTTCTGCTTGTTGTCGGAGACAGTCACCACCGTTTCCGGAGCCATCATTCCTGGTTATATTATATCTTCTTCACTTGACACGACACCGTTACACAAATCCAGAGCAACCGTTATTTCACACAAGTGCACTCAAAGTTGCCGCGGCGAACGAAGCGTACGGCAAGTAAACAAAAACTGTAGAAGCGACCAACTTCCAAACCGCGCGCGGCAGAATCCGACTTTAATAGTGATGTGAATCGTAAAATCAAATACTCAGTGCCGTACTAAACAAAGCCAAATTATATCGTTCTTGCAGTTTTTATCGCCGACTTTCAATGGCTAAATAAAATACATTTTAAATCTTTGAGGATATTGCAAATTAAAAGGTTCAAGACTGTATTGCTAAGAGGATATTGCGAGGAGTATGCAAATTAAATGTGAGCAAACGTTCAAATTTTTAAAGGTTCAAGACTTCATATTGGCTAATAAATAAAACGTATATTCGAACTAAGATAGACATATTATTATCGATTATTTTAATAATTAATATGATATTCAGTTAAATTAATTTATGGATTGTTTGGTTATGGAATCCATGAGATTCTTGCAGTTTTTAAAGATGCATGTCCAAAAATCATACTCGAATGCTATCATCTTTATTTCTGCCTATCGAAGCCTACGCCTATAATATATACGACTGCCTATAATGCCCCAAAAATTTACGAAGGGATAAAATATTTCAGAATAAGAATCTCGATCGGTGAGTTTCCTCGTCATTGGAGTCACCTAAGCTCTTGGTTATTGAAATAATTCTTCATTGCCTTAGCTATGTCATGGGTCATGACTATGTCATTTAAGGAAGATCGTTATACCATTTGGATTTGAAGTTTTTGAAGTTCCAATGCTCGAAGTTATTATGTTATTATTTATTCATACAACGGCATTACAAAATAATAAGTCTATTCGAAATAAAATGTCGTTGGAACTTGAAAATACTGAACCAAATGGTAAAAGCAAAACTTGACCCATGCTATTGTGGGATAATGAATAATTACTCCCAAAATAAATTGCTAATGTGGCTAAATCAGCAAGGAAACTCACTGGACTGAAATCCCATTGACTGTTTAAGAGTTATTAAGTAAGTCTAGGCTTCGATTGACTAAAATAAAGTTGAGAGTTAGTAATTCAAGTAAAATTTCCGGACCCATAAACCATTGAGAACTGTAAGAATCTCATATATTCCATGTCTAAAACTTCCATTGAAGTCAACCTATATGTGCATTTTAGTTTATTAACAAGTTTAATTATCAATGAATACATCTTTGAAAATTATCACGTGTTCATATTAATACGTATACTACTGTAGAGTTGCGACGTCATCAGGAAAAAAGTTTGCATTTCCAGCCACCAACAAAGACCATACGATATATACAGCAACTGCCGCATAAAATTCCGCACTATTGTAATGAGAGGTGAAAACCATCGGAAAACAGTAATAGCCCGATCAGCAGACGATCGAACAATTGTACTATCCATGTAGCAACCATTGAATTAAATTTAAACTGAAATTAAAAACGTTGAAAAAAAATATATAATTTCTTGATAAATGAAACGTTTCAAAACCCATTGCTACGCCAAGCGGCGAGTAGCGAAAGTTCGTGTCGAATATTGCTATCTATCGGATGTGGTTGTAAATTGTTCAAGAGCCATGAACAGCGTTTCGATTCTCAACCGACAGAGTGCACCTCTATTACAAGCCACTGGAGCCCCCCCCCCCCAGCATATGCCAAAACAAAAAAACCGAACACCAAAGCCCAAAACTCAGTGGTGCTTTCTTGACTGAAATTTATATAATCAGATATTATCTCCTTATTAGGATTATCCTAATGACCACTCATTTTACCCCCATCCCTCTACGGCCATTGATAAAATGACACTTATTTAATCAATGTTATGGCGAAGACTGGACCAAAATAGGATTCAGAGGATATTAAAAAAGCATTTGCCTTGTTTTGTTTCTACATTTCACCTAGAGCCACGTTTCTCCATTCCTATCTAAAGCCGACATCCAAAACATGACCACTTTGCCAATTTTATTAATTGTAAGAAATGTAACTCCTAACTACCGATTTTTATTATTACTCTGTCTGGATGCATGCTGTGCATTTGTCCGTCCGTCCTAGGATATTCCGTGGTACGATCTTAACCATATTTGGTATGCAGCATTCCTGGGTCATCCCAAGCACCACCTGGTGACAATTCGATCCGAGCAGTGCAGGTGCTGCTGCAGGTACATCCTGGTCTACATGGCCGGAGAAGCATCCGGCCAGTAGATAGAACAAGCATAGCGCATATGGGTATTTTTGGATTCGTGGTGACAAAAAAAACTAATTGGAATAGGTTTTAAGCCATTTTGGATGTCAGGGATTAACAATCACGGGACGGGCCAAAGTTGCCAATGTATAATCATAACTTTTCCCGCTATTTCTTAATAGCATGCATAAATCATATGTGCACAAACGCAGTTTCGCTTATGCAGCCCTGTGAAATGGAGATCAAATCAAAGTCCTTAGCGCTATCTTGTAAACATATCCAATAATATTATAATGAAAATGTTACATCACCTCTAGTATCTCATAACGCTCTCAACCCACTGCATATCAGTTGTTTAAGAGCATCTTACATCAATTCTCTTTGCATCTGCCGACCCCCAATATATATTACTACTCAGTATAAATAATGCATTATTGATGAAATGAATGAATAAATGAAACTATTTATAAATATCCGTTTTAGATCCTCTTAATTTCCTTAACGTCTTTTGGGACTCCAGAAGATCCTGCTGTAAGCGCAAATATAGTTACTACAATTCTGATCATCTCTGCCCACAGTAACAAACATATTCTGGTCTGAGTCTAATTTAACATGTGATTATTGCGCAATTCGGACGTCGTTTTAAAGCACAGGTCAAGAGTTGAGGTCAAGTCGAAATTATTCTTTACTCCGATTGCTTCAGTGGCCGACTGACAGTGTCATCGAAGAGTTTAGTAACCGCGCAGATGCCTAATTATTACCATTTAAATATGTCTTATAAGTCAATTTAATATTTATAATGATGAAAAACCAAAACTAAAAGTATTGCATTGAAAAATTTGAGATCTGACAAACATCTCGCACATCTATCCCGCCATCTGGCCATAATAATAGGTCAGTCTGGCTAATTTTGCAGTGTTTTGACGTGCAACAAAAAAAACACATTTTATCGGAACTTTGCCGTTAGAGCAGCGTTACCTTTATTTTGTAAATAATTCTTTAATCCTTAAATTAAAAGAAAAAGCCTAAGATTTTTCCTCCGAGGTGTTTCCTTCTCGCTTCCTCGTGGTCCATAATACCAGCGCTCGTCGTTAGGACCAGGTATCTAGAAAAAAGAAAGGATAATGTTAATAATATAATTAATACTAAGAAAACATGAAGACTGCAAGCCCGAGATTGGATTTAATAGTGGAGGGATGTGCTAAGGGAAAAATGCATACTTTCTTGTTTAGTTTTTACGTTATCCATTCATGATAACTGCAGCCCTATTAAGAATACTCTCGCAATCCAAATGCTTTTAGCGACTGAAAGCGGGATCGTTTTAAACGGCATGCATTATCGCTCTCGGTAACGCTACGAACAGGACAGCTATGAAACAGTCTCGCTATCACCAAAATGTAAAAATGAATTAACAATCGCTCTCTTGCTTCTCAAATCATATAGACTACAGAAACCCAACTGATCAAAGACGATGCATTCCGCTTTATGCCTGAAAATTGGCTACCATTATTAACTGAATTTTGAAACAATAACTTAAAAAGTGAGAAATCTTGTAAAAAAGTCTCCTTCAGTACAAGTTTAATTAATGTTGAAGTTATTTAATACTGAATTAATATAAGGTTTATATTATAAAATATTTTTGTAGTGCCTGTCACTCCAGTGTTAAGCAATACAAACACTTTATGAACATTAGCCATAGATTAAAATGCTCAAAATGTCGACAAGTTTATGTAATGGATGGCAGTGATTAAAAAAAAATTATTATCATCATTAGCGCTACAACTCATTGTGAGTCTTGGCTTTTTCAAGGATCTTCTTCCATTTCACCTCGTCCTAGGCTTTGATTATCCTCGTTCACTACAAGGGCACATAGCTCCTTAATACTTTCGTGCGCGGTGAGCGGCGTTCGCAGATGCACGTTGACACTGAAAATCTCCTTACTAAATTGTACGCAGGCTATAGCAGTACTGCAGTTGCCTATCAATATTAAACTATTTGTTGCGGCACTACTGCTATAACCGCCTGGAAACGTACTACTCGTCACGATCGTCTGGAAACATTTAATAACTTTTATCGCACAGAACAACGTCGAATTTAAGACCAAGCTATGGGCGAACCCGACTTCTCAAGGCCTTTCAACCAACTTTTATGTTGCCCCGAGATGAGCGCAAGGAAATTTGGACATACATATTGAAGCAGAACGGAACATGCGGAACAAGCAGAACAGAATATGCGAAAAACAGCGTGGACTTCCAACCTTTGACCATATCTAATGACGCACTGGTTGAATAGCTCGCTGTGAACACATACTAAATTGTATGGGTAGTGCCTGTGTGGGTGATCGTCTCCCCTCGTCTGTGATTGGCTGGTCACAGGGTTGCATAATGCCAGTACGACGTCAAGCAATGTTTGTAATATGCCACTAAAAATGGCCCAAACGATGCTACCAACAAAAGCGGACGGGGATATCCGTAATGTAATTTTGGAGCGATTAAAGATTACAGTTAGGACGATACTGGCATAATATTTGTTTTTAAAATTACGGCGACGACCCTACCAAGAGCGAACGTGTTAACCACAGAATCAATCCATCGCAGTTTTGGTCGTCCAACTTCAGGTTTTCAGGTTTTCCAGAAAGAATATGTTTCAACGGCTGTTCATTTAACATCCTTTCCACGGGCCCTAACCACCTGAACCTTTTGATATTGACTCACAAAATGTACATGATTATACAGGTTATACAGTTCTTTATTTGTTAAGTCTTCTCCGCATGCTATCCTCCTGCATGGCACCAAAGATCCTGCGGAATATTTTGTATTCGAAGACATCTAGTGCATTTTCATTAGCTTTGATGAGAGTCATTGTTGCCAAAGCGTAAGCTTAAGACTGGTCTGATAGTATCTTATAGATAGATGCTATTGTCTTCCGGGATAACGGACGAGATACAATGCTTTCGATGAGACTCAACGAGATACAAGCTGGAGTGAAAAAAATGTAATCATCTGAACGTTGAAGAGTTTTAACCATTTTTGTTTATTTTTTAAGAGTTCCCAGTGTCATAAGACTGACAAAGGCTGATTTAGGTATAAAAACAAAGAACTGTTAAGTTTTTAATTTAAATAAATATATGTGAAAAAACATGGTAACTTTTAGTGTTCTAAAGTGCAATTGTAGAAACAAGCTGTTATTTATGAAATACCTATGTTTTATTCTCATAAAAACATATATTTTTTAAACTAAACCAATTAAAGTAACATGTATGTATAGTTAATTTTTGGATAAATCTTAGGTTGAAGTCCCGGTGCGTGGGACAGGCGCCACCAATGATGTAAGTCGAATTGACGTCACCAGTAGCGGGTTAAACAACATTACTCTTTATTACTGAGGAAAAAATTATCAATCAGCCAAACGATGTTCAAGGTAACAAAGATTGGGCTAATATTTGTAATAAAAGTCGGTGTTTTCATGAATTTCAAATGAAACCGAACTCAGTGCCCCATCATTCATTGTAGTGTGCAGAGAAATATGGGTAGTCTATTTATAGGCACTTTGGAGATTTTAACAACTGTCCTGGTACGATCATGCACACCGTAGAAGTTAATAAAAGAGAATGTTTAAAAATTCCTGACAAAATTAATAGGTCGACTGACTGAAGATCGAGTTTCAGGTTAGTCTAATGTAAATAGGTCAAGAACGTAGGCTTCTAAATCTACTAACGGATTATGTTGAAATGTTTGATTTCATGTTTATATTTGTCGAAGAACAAATTTTACCGCAACGAACGACAGATTTTTGCTGTTGCTAGAGTGTTGGCATTTTAATCCTAGTCCTTTTTTAGAGAAAAATATAGGCAAGTCCACAAAATAAAACTTAGTAAATGCTTTCTTGGTAAAAAGTACAGACACGTGCCAGGAAAACATATTTTGTCTAGTTTTAAATAATAGTGGGTTGAAGGTCAATGTTATTATACATACATTACAGTATTATCGAGCCACTTTAACATTAAACCGTCATTTGTGTGAAATTCCGTTTCCTTTTAATGATGTAACTTTTTTCCACCCTTAAATTTTTTTACAAAAAATTTCCGTGGAACGGGATATGCCCCACACCCTGGAAATCTCTAATTCCACATCAAAATACAGCACTGAGATTCTAAAAATATATTATATTCTTAATTATTTGGTACATAAAAACTCAAATTGTCTTAAATAATTGACTTAATTAATTATAACCTCTAAAAACAGCTTTTACCAACGGTGTCTCTTGTACCTCCCATGTGCTCCATGAAAAACCAGTTTTAAAATTCCCCTGATGGAGTGAACATCCAACCGAATGATGATGCATATCGGACGGTGGAAACTTTTTTCCTTTATCAAGCTTTGGAATATGGCAAAATTAGACCTGATCCATTTACAGATTAAAAACACAAGTGGGGTTAGCTCGATCTTACACTCCAGGCACAGAAAACATTCAAGTGGAATCTCAATGGTATTCAGACTGAGAGGCCACCCAAAACAAATATGGTGAAGATCCATTGCAGATAAAATTTAGGCAATAGGCCAGGGTATGGAGTATATTAAGAGTTCGCTAAAGGGCGACTTCTTCATACCAAAAGCCAATACAAATCTAATAACACCAGTTTGTTTCATGATCTGCGATTTTTTATTTGAGAGTAATATGTATTGGTGTTTCTATAAAGCTACAACTTTACCGGGCCCTTAATTCACTAAAGCTCGATTATTTTAGGATTCATGGCCAAGGACACACCGTGGATAACTGAAAATCAAAAATAATTGACATTGTCACTTAAAATAATTGATAACTTGATCGCTATATCACGCCGAGGCGAAACACTGACTCGGGGACGTAGACAAAGCTACTTATTAAGTTCCACCTCAGCCCGTAAGAGTCCGACTGCTACCGCGAGGCAGTGGGAATTTTCAAGCCCATTGTGGCTCCCAACTCGCGCCCTTATTCCCAGATGCGATCTGATTTCTACGATTCCCCACCTGGTATCAGGTTCGAAGTCGCTTGCGCGATCCTCTACCTCAGGCAGCGGCAATTCCTAACTAGAATTATCGCAGATTCGTGGCGTCTTTTGCTTGGCTTGCCACCCGAGATCGGGTGGCCAGCGAATCGTTTCTAAGGATAGGTAATCTGAGGTACCTACCTATCCCCGCTTCTTTAAGTCGCATTGCGCTTCCAAACTCCTCCAGATATTAGTCAGTGACAGCTCGTCCGGTTTGCCCGCCCCGTGCGGCAGCTGTCCATATCAGCCCGAGTTTCCGTCCCCGAATTCACCGCACAGCGGGTTCAACGGGTTGGTCCCTCTTCGAGGAGGCTTCTGGATAGGAGCTGCTCCGCAAACTGGGCCGACCAAAAACATAACGGCCATCATAGCCCAGACTCCCAAAATGCCCCAACCTGGAATCCTGCCACACTCGTCAACTGGTTGGAACAAAACACAGTCAATCCCGAAAGTCTATATCATGTATGGGCAACAACCGGCCCGCGGGCCGG
>JAOPUG010000215.1:885759-907228 GCA_027564375.1 Micropterix facetella
CCCCCCCCCCCCCCCCCCCCCCCCCCCCCGCCCCCCCCCCCCCCCCCCCCCGCCCGGGGCGGCCCCCGGGGCTGGGGGCGGACAAAGGGGCGGGGCCCGGGGGAGGAGTACAGGCACTTCTGACGATCAAGCATCAATCAAGATGCGTGGAACTCCCACAAATAAAAGAAGAAGAAGCGTCTCGCACTTCTGACGGTAAAGCGTCTCACAAAAAGCATCCATTTGCAGTGTTTTGCCTTTTCACTCTTGCCACGCGTAACCCCGGTAAAAGAGCTTTGCTCCAAAATGTATGAAGCTATTCCAATCCACACATAATAAAAAAATCCCAAGCGATAATCATAATTCGATTTAAAACCCTATACTGCAGCGATTACATAACTGTCACTGAGACTTTCACCTAAGTCATTACTAGCTAACGGAAAAAACATTACAAGTATCTAATGTGTGATAACATACGCATTGCCGTCTATCCGATACCAAAATTAAACCGTAATTTCGGGTTTTAAAAATGCATTTTATTAACTTTCACTAGATAGGCCATTACCCACTGTAAACTTGTTTTTTATGTGTTTCTCGCCTCTTACCACACAGCAGTCGGAATGCATAGCGCTATTGTCGCATCGCATTTAACCTTACCGAAAATAAATTATTTTCAAAAGTCTCACCGCCGCTGATTCTCTAAATCCTGCGCGTCTCGTCATAAACTCTTAAGATCAGTTATGTTTGCTTGGTGTTTTACTTTGAATCGCACTTTCTTCATCCCATACTTTTACGCAAAAATCTAATATAAATTTCCTTTTTCATGTTCATGAGCTGAATTGCCGATTTATAGCTATAAACGAATAAAAACAGTCCACTTTGAAAACCATAGAAAATATTAGCCAACTACATGAAAAACTATATCTTTCTGAACCCACAAATTGCGAATAATAATTGAGACGACGAAGAAATGTGAGACTGCTACAAATCAATGCTGCTACATACAATTCTTGGTTCAACATACAGCGTTATTTGTATGGAGAGTCAAGCAAGGAGCGGCATTACATTATGACAATTCAATTCGTGCATTAGCGAATGCCACTCGCTTGCTAAGTGTATTTGATCGCAATCTAGGCCACCGAGACCATGAGGGAGCTACGCATCGGGGAATCTCAATAATCGTTGTAGGTACTTATGTATATCAAATCTATTAATACAGATTATATCTTCTTAATAGCATAATTACATAAACACTTGAGGAAAATTGGTTAATTCCAGATTTAGAGCTATTGATTGTATGCTATAAAAAGTACAGCCTAGATATAAAAGATACAGTTCTCTAAGTGCAATGTTTGAGTCCATTTTAAAATGAATCAAAAAAAATATAAAACAATAACATGTAAACAAAAAAGAATACAATAATAAAATATAAAATAAAACAAAAAAAATGTTCGTGGCAGCTCCGATGCGTGACTGGAGTTTACTCTTTAAGTGCGATTGTCATTGCATATACAATTAATATCAACTGGGGCTTGAGATAAACAAGTCCAAAACCAAGGGCACAGATGTTTACCATATATAAACCCCCTTAGATGGCGCTAAAGGCGCATTGTCCTAGCTGCGCAGTATACTCCGCGACGGGGTGCGGTGTTCCGCAGGTGAACATCGCACCGCAACTGTCGACGGCGTAGTGTCATCCTTAAATAGTACTGCGGTGTGCGAAAACAGTTGCACCTGAGCCTTGGACTTAGTATGGACAACTGTGCGTGGACAAGTGAACGTCAAAATGAGATATTCAAAAAAGAAAAAGCTCTGTGCCTTATTGACAATTACTCGAAATGACAATTTACTCGAAATCTGTAAAGTTTAAAGGGAAGCAAATGAGCACTCCAGTAACTGTTTCTCTCTCAAAGCACTTTAAGCTGTCTTGATTAAAACAGTATGAAAGTTAGTTAAATTGCATCAACAATGGCGAATATAGCGCATTGTAAAGTGACAAAATAAGCGACCCCGTACTGAACCCGTGCTGCGAAGTTTCCATAATTATATTATACGAGTATTATTAAATGAGGAGCACGTGAACAAACTGGACTTGTCGATGAAATAAAATTTACAGGAGAGACGAAAAACATAAAGATCGGTATGGGGATGTATCTTAAGTTTTTTAAATGTAGAGATACGTTTTCAAATACGACTTTCAACGATATTAAGTGAGCCTCACTCGGTTTCAAACTGCTTTTGGCGATGGAGCACCAAGAAAGACAACAATGTATAGCTGGTTTGCAGAATTCAAATTCGTGTCATCCTTGGTGACCAATTTCCTGATGGTCCAGTCCACCGCTGTTAACAAGAAAAACATCGATGCTGTTCGCTTTATGATCGAAAAAGGCAGGCATCTGACTTGCCATTAGACTCGAGCATCCTTAGATATGTAATAATGGAAACAAAGTATTATGCTTTGATAAGGCATATAATCATTATAATAAGAGTTTTACATTTTTTACATAGACATATATTGTGTGATAAACATCTAAATATTTGAACAAGGGTTTTTTTCTGTACTTTGATTGATTGAAAATGCAAAATAATCCTTATTCTTTTACAAAATGAGGTTTCAATTTCCTAATTGCTAATTTCAATAAGACCATAGAACAGTTCTTTTTATGTCCGATAAAGTAGTTTCGTAATAATCTTCATGTTTCTCAGCCGCCACTAGAACTATAGTTCTCATTCTTTTTCTTCCCGGCCCTAAGGTCAGTAAATAAATATTTCGCTCGGGTCTTGAGGGGTAAGTCAACGTATGGTTTATATTGTAAAGGTTAGGAGCGCTTTTACATTTCTAATATCTTATATTTTTTTACCGTACTGTAAATTATAAATGTAAATGTACATTTTGATATTATAGCTAACTTAAGTAACATAACAAACATTTTGTTTTTAGAACTGTTAAATATACTTTATTAAAATTGTATGATAGAACAATTCACCATATAATTGCAATATTTGTTGTATCTTTGTAAATCCTCGATACACATATACACAAATACGATTATAATAAGTAATAAATACGATTACGTTATAAATATAATATACGTTATAAAATATAATATAATATTTGAATACATATAAAAAATAATGACAAATAATATTTAATATTAATAATAATAAATACGATACGATATATGTTTTTATGCATAATAGTTTATATACAACATTAATTTAAAAATCAAAAGTAATACGTACTTCGTACACACCAAGTTTTCAAATTTAGACCGCTCAAATATAAATAGGTAACGTATATATTAAATTATGAATCATACGGTTATCTTAAAATTAAAATTCTTTATAAAATTATAAAACAATGTGATTAATTAGTTAGAAAAATAATCAAACTGTATATAAACAGCAAATTAAAATGTAATATAGTTAAATAAGAGAAAATCAGATAATATTTAGAAATAGTACGTACATAGTGAAATTAATTACGTTTGGATTAAATTTGATAATAGTTTGGTATTTTCATTACGGAGAGCATAGAAACATTAAACAGAGAGCATGAGACCTTTCACGGGTCGGCAACCTAACCGGACTAAAAACTGCGGTGAGATGACAAGAGAAAAGATAGGACCCGACGCAGTAGATGCTCCTTAACGATGATTGTTCGTCTTCTTCTTCTTTTCTGTATGACGTCGTAGTTGTCGACGAGGCGTTCCGCGCGCGCGGGAGGCGATGCTGTCGCCGAAGAAGACGGTCTACGGCTAGGAGGGCGAGGCCTGGAGAGCGACCCACGCAGAGAGGCGGCCGCAATTATCCGGCGGTGATAATCGCACTCTCAGCGAGACGCCGTGCGCATCGGGCGCCACCGATTACATCGCATCTGGCGCCAACGCCACATCGTTACAGAGTCACTCAGTGAGTCAGTGATCAGCGTAACTATATATTACGATGGACGACATTATGGCAGCATCGCCAGATGAGTACGCAAAGCGACCACCGAATATATTTGTTTTTGGCACGTACCTCGTTACAGTGGTAGGTGGTCGAACTTTTTGCCTTGGTATTCTGTATTATTTCTGTGCAATCTAGATATTATACACAATTAATATTGACGAAAACAACTGCGGCAGTGTCCGACATTGCCTAAAACTTTTTTCCAACATATTGAGCAATGATTGCAATAATTTGCTTAACAGTGCTTCGTAATGGCCATTCATGGTACGATTAATTTTAATTAACTTGTTTTTTTATTATTTTTTGTTGTGGGGCTATGTCAAGTTTTACTGATCCTTGTATAATTGTACCATTCCTAATCTATTATGATCACCACCTACTATTTAAGGACCGCAATAGGCTCTTAAGGCAGGATTGTTTTACTATTTAAACTTGGAGGTAGTAGCCACCCAGGTGGGTGTTTCTTTTAAGCATTAATGGGCCATATTCGCACACGAGGTCCAGGGAAGTTTCTTCTGCAATTTGGCAAAATCTGCACACTCTAGTGTCCTGGAGCTTGAGGTTTAACATGTGTCTGTTCAGGCCACAACACGCCCTGTGACCGCCTTCACCAGCATGCGTAAGCCTCGTGGGCAGTCTTATGATCGTATACTTTGATTAGCGCTTTAGAATGATTCATGCCTAGATCGTTCCAGTTATAAAAGGATTGTTCTAAACATAAGTTTTTGACTATTAGGTTTGTCACGCTTTTTAGTCCGCCACAGCATAATCCAGGACTGTATAACGTGCCTTAGGAAATAATTTAAAAACAATAAATTAACATTGTACTATACGGTTAGAATGATAACCGTTATTATTAATATCAACATAGATTTTCCCCACATAAAAATAGTTAACGGTTATAATTTTTAATAAAAAATCTGTCTAAAATACTCAAAAGAAGAAAAATCAAAAGAAGAAGAAGGGACATCACTAACACTCCCACTCGCGTCCATGGCAACGTTGGATTTAAGGCCATACTCGGGTGAACCCGTCACCCCGAGGCGTTTCAACGAATGTATCATTATATCGCCCCGAGATGAAACATACAGAATTTGGACAATACCTATCCACAATGCAACTACGCCACTGCCCGTCAGAGCCCAACGCCTTAGGGCGAGGCAGTGGAAATTGCCAACCAGCGGGCAGCCACACCCCTTGACTACCCGATAAGGTCCGATTTCTCCATACATCCGTCTGCTCCCAGACTCGAAGTCGCTTGCGCAACTTTACCTACCGTAAAAACGCGGCATTCGGTGACTCGGAAATATCGCGGACACCTGGCGTCCTTTACTCGGAACGCCACCCGAGATCGGGGGGCCATTGGGTCATTTCTAAGGATAAGCGACGATAGGTTGATACCTACCCCGCATCTTAAGGAACATACGTTCCCAGACCCCTCCGGGTCTCAGTCGATTGACGACACGGTCGGTTTGCCTGTCCCGAGCGCCAGCCGCCCAATTGCGCCCACAGATGCATCGCACAACGAGTTCATCAGGTTGGTCCCTCTTCGAGGAGGCTCCCGGATAGGAGCTGCCCCGTGAGTTGATCCGGCCAAGTTGACATGACGGCCATTATAGCCCAAGCTACACGAAACCGTTAGGAACAGTCTTGTATCGTCCATGACAATGTATTTCCTTAACAATATGTCCGAAATACCATAAAATCAAATTAACCATTCTAATCAAAAGAGGATTGCATTTGCGAACCCCAAGGAATGAATTTCAAATAACACGACAATTAACTTTTTGAACAATCAAAATCTGCCTTTCTATTTTCATATGATTTGCCAGACTCCAGACACTCGGTCGTATTGCGGAATACCGTAATAAATTACAACTGCCTCGAAGTTCCAAGCACTTAAACTTCAATATCCTATCCGCAATGCTCAAGTTTCTTTATAATGCCTCTCGCCTTACACCCTTGAATAATCTTTTATTCCTTCAAGATGTTTCAATATTCCACTTGAGTTTAGGTTATCTGTAATAGCACCCGTTACGTCGATGATACTTTCAAATTTGGATTTACTATTACGTAATGTCGGTTCACGAAAACATTAGACCTTAAAGTTACTTATGCCTCTCTCAAACAGTGAAAAACTTTTATTTTGCAATCAACTTTAAGTGACTCCCACATGCGTTTAAACAAAATCTTTAGGATACAAAATTTCAAGATTTAATTTTTTTCTGAAAAAAAAATAAATAACAGCTGAAGTCATCACCATTTGGCAATTTTAACTTTTTGTGGAATCTATAGAGGCACACAAGTAGAAACTATATTGGTAATATGTACCAAGTAAATGGTTAAAATATGATTTTTATATTCTTTATATTTTTTTAATTATAATCTTAAAAAACTATAAAGATATTTGTCAAACGCGATTTCAAAAGAATGGTAACGCCGCATAAGGAATATAGGCATAAGGTGTATCAGCTTGCGCTGGTGTTTCGGTTGCCGTGAGAATGATATTTCCGCGCAAGCAATAATAGGCTTTCGGTGTATTGGCGTCCGCTGGTGATTCGCGTGGCAAATCATTCCGCCTGATTTAGCCAACAGCAGCGCTTTAAGAACTGACTAGATAGTCTCAGTGATTTAGTGGAGATAAGTGCTAGTTATTTTTAATATGTGATGGCAATGCTTAAAATCATTTTATGACACCAAAGTCCAAAACAAATATTATCTTTGTTTTCAAATCTATAGAATAATATACCTAATTTTCTTCTCATTTTTTATAATCATAATATGAGAAATAATTGCTATTACGCAAAACAGATCTGCCTGACCATGCGAAACAAGGCTAGCGCGAAACGCCTTGTATAAAATATGTATAAAATGAAAACGGTTTATTTTTTTATTTCTTTTAATTCGGTCAAAATCAAAGTTTCTTGCATTTTAGAACATATAGAATCAGGAAAACGAAAGAAAAATCTCTTCGTCTGTCTGCATGTCAACCTGAGTTATCGATATTTCCTTAACGCATTTTCCGATTTTGAAAATTCTTTTGCCTTATTACAATACCTTATTACATTTAGGTTTCCGCACTGACGATAGAAATGGGAGCTCCCATACTAACGGACGAATGATAAAATTAAATTTTTAACCATATGGTCACCAAATTTTTATTGATTATCTGAATTAAAAAAAAAACAATTACTGAGGAAAATTTTGGAAACTTGAGTTACAATGATAAGTTCAAATGGCTATATATATAGCTCAAGAA
Source organism: Micropterix facetella (assembly GCA_027564375.1). Taxonomy (NCBI): domain Eukaryota; kingdom Metazoa; phylum Arthropoda; class Insecta; order Lepidoptera; family Micropterigidae; genus Micropterix; species Micropterix facetella. Next base: position 892,949 of record JAOPUG010000215.1, read on the forward strand.
CCTGTTACCTGCCTTCGAAAATTCTTTAGCTAATCAGTTTTATTTATCATTGGAAACAGCCGATAAGCATTAGGGCTGTGTACCTAAAATTAATCTGGAGCTGTCATTTAAAAAATAAATTGATTGTGGTGTGGGGCATTTTCAAAATTTAATTAACCTTGTATCAGTGCGTCCATTTCTGGTCTATTGTGATCGCCACCTACTATAGTTCCATGCTAAGCCTTGCGCCATTTAAGACCCGTATTAGGCCTTTGCCACAGGATTGTTTTACCTCTTTAGATTGGAGGTAATGGCCACCTAGGTGGGTGTATCTTTTACGCATTAGTTAGCTACATTCGCACATGAGGTGCATGGTCGTTTCCTCTGCATCTTGGCAGAACCTGTACACTCTAGTGTCCCGGAGTGTAAGGTTAAAGATGTGTCTTTTCAGGCCACAATGCCCCATGAGCGTCCTCACCAGCATGCTTGGATTGTTAATATTTAGCGCTAAAGCCTCATGGTCAGTCTTACCGTCATAAGTTTTGATTAACGTTTTAAAATTATTCAAACCTGACACGTTGCTCCAGTGGTTGAAGGATTATTCTAAACATGGTTTTTGAGCATTAGGTTTACCAAGCTTTTTGGTACGCTACAGCAAGGTTCAGAACTGTGTAACATTCCTTTTGCTCCCGCCTTAGCAAGTTCGTCTGCTGGGGAGCTGTCATACAAACGTACGATTGAGAAATTACATTTTCATTAGTACGGTCCCGTACATTTTAATAGCTATCTGAATTAATACATAAAACCGATTACCAAAAAAATTATGAAATTGAACCACGAGCGAGTTAACAAAAATTAACCTAATTGACTTAAGCGGTCGTAACTTTTAAATGAATTATCCAATTTGAAAAATTCTTTCGCCAATTAGTTTTTTCATCGATAGGAAAAGCTCTTTATATTTTGTCGGGGAGTTGAAATACAAACAGACGACTGAGAATCACATTTTTACCCGAACGAGTTGGATTTAATTTCCCAACTTTTCAATACCAATAAAGAGAGAGCTCTGACGTCCGTTGAAGCAAGCTAATACGTGGGCCATATTGAATCTGGAAATGGCCACTTGCGGTAAAGATATAAAATAGTAATTTCTTTATTTGAAAATGGATCTATTTGGCTGTCGAATAAATTTTACGTTTTACGTCTGACATTTGTTGTTGTCTTTGTGGCGCCATATTGAAAATTGCTTGTTTACATAACGATGGATTAAGTCGAGAAAACTTTCGATGTATTATTTTTTAGATTTTCGCTGTGCTTTAAGTTAACAAGAAAGTTGCCAATGACTTCAATTAAAATTTGGTGATGAAGCCCATCTCGCAGCTCTGTGCACTTCTGGTATAATTAATTCAAACTTGGACATATTCGTGTCCAAGACGATTCACAGCCGGCCGGCGACAACAGTAACAGAAACTAACGATGATGCTGTAGGGCAACTAATTAAATCGAATAAGAAAATTACATGTTAACAAATTCGTACAACATTAAACATTGGCATAAGCTATGTGCAAATATTTTTCACTTGGCTCATGTACGTTTAAAAGTTTTGCTCGAGGTGGATACCGCATGAGTTAATGGAAGTTCAAAAACGACAGCGTGTAGAGTAGTGTGATAAAATGAGAACAAATAGGACGGAGGACAATCATTAGAGTAGATATATGATATAGTAACAGGAGAAGAATGCTGGGTGTACTGTAACGAACATGGAAAAAGGGTTAATCGGCGGAGCGGATCTTTGCTTTGGAGGAGTCGATGACTTTTATTACGAATAGTTTTAACTATTCGTTCGAATTGCAAGCCGGTTGCTAGTTACATTATGTTAGTCGATCTGGGTCGATCCATGGTAACTGGTAACATGGTCCCCCTCTAACCCCCGCTCCCCCTTACCCTAGGGTCTGTAATTTGCGCAACACTAATAAATGCCTACCTTAATCAAAGAGCCAAGGCACGCCACTATCAAATCATATAGTATGATCTACAGCTGGTAAACTCAAATAAAATATTCTCTAACATAGTGCTCCGGATTAAGCAAAAAAAAATATTGATTTATTACTCCTGCTAATCACAGCTTGTTATGCTCTTTATAATCCATTTCAAAAATGAATTACTTGAGCCATATTGAAAGTTTCTGGATTCTGATAACATAAAACACTTATAATATTTATATTGTATTTATTGTTTTTCAAAGTATTCTTCCTGAATATTTATATACTTTTTTGCTTCTTTGCTTTGGAGGATTTGCCGACGAAAGTGACAGATCGAAGCAATGGTAAAATGATGGTTGCTCCTTTCTTTTAGCAAGACGGGACATTACACGATAATTTGACTTGAAAATTAGATAACAGTCATTGTGCATTGGTATGTTAACATTTGCTTGCCAAGCGTTTTAGAAAAAGTTTGTGAAAATCGTCCTCGCAGCAGAGTAGTCCTCCATAATGATAATGCATCCACCCACTCCGTCAAGATGACAAAAGCGTTTTTGAAGACCTCAACGTGGAACTGATGATACATCGCCCATACAGTTAGGACCTTGCACCCTGCCACTTTTGTTTCTAAAAATTAAGGATAAACTTCTAGGTATACACTGAAAAAACTGTTTACTACGTGAGGTTAATCCTTACGGTCTACGGTGCCATGATAATACGGTAATACATACGATATTATATTTATTTTATTATAATATTCATATTTATTTTAGGTATTAAGTATATTATATTATATTTATCAGGTACCTACCTATTCTATCTAAACTCCGTAGTTTGTTAATTATATGCAAAAATGTACAGTAACAGAGTACTTTCTATTTCAGTAATATTAACGGTGTTATTTTTACTTCTGCATGGGTTAGTATTTTATACTTATAATAGTTTAGAAAGAAAGTAATTTCGGCGGTACATACAAATACACTTATGTAATTTTGCATGTCAACGAGGTATAGGCTAACATAGCGGCGTTTGAAAGTGCGCGGTTGTTGGTTTAAACAATCATATAAATGCCAACTGCATATAAAAATAGAGGATTTACCAGATAAATATTTAGCTATTACCAACTAATCAGTTTTGTAGTATTTCGGTTCTGCTAATACTACCTAAACTACGTCTAAAATTCCCAAATTCGTTTATGTAAGAACAACTGATCTCATTTAGTTACTAATATCAAATTTATCTCGATTTAGGTCATACAAACTAAACTTTAGCTAAAATTCGCAGTTTAGTAAGTAGTTCATATTCGTTCAGTAATTGGTAACAAAACAAAATTTTAGCTAAAAATAAAATGTAACCACAACTAAACAGAGTTGGGTAATCTAGCCGTAGTTTAGGTGCTATTTTCTAAACTTCAGTTAAAAGTGAAATAGCTAAACTGTTTGGTAAAACGATTTTTTCAGTGTAATTTCATAATCGAACTTCACTAGCTTTAATTTGATACAGTATTTGAGTCAATAAATATTTGAGTTCAAAGTTGCCAGTATTGAGAATCGGCAATTTAATAGCTAAGAGTAATTTTGATTCGTTGTTTTTTATATTATCTGCCTCTTTATCGTAAGTTATAGAACATTATTAAATAAAACTTTATTACATGAAACTTTAGACATGTATGTGTTGTACCCCTTCCGGAGAGAAATTATCAACAATCTTTTCAAGATGACAATCTTTTCCCCACCAATAGCAAAACCTTCTTTCAAGCTCTCGAGCGCGATGCGGCGATTTGATTGCTTTCGAAGAAATGACACGTCTGGTGTTGGCACCCCTTCTTTGTGAATCTATGGCGTTGGAATGTGAACGGACGCTGCGCGCCGCCGCATCGCGGCGTTGTCGCATCGTGACTCATCAGCCGCATATTCCGTCTGCCTGACGAAGCCTTCGCCAACGTCCGGTCCTGTCCTCTTAAACAATGGTTACAAATGCTAGTACTGCTGGGGTTTGGACTCAAAGTTTGAGCTTCTAAACGAATCAAGCCGTTCTTTAATAGTTGACTACTTACTGCGAATCACACTTCCGCTGCATATTCCCTATATAGTCTGAAACCGAGCTTGCTTCTTCGAACCGGTATTGAAAAGCCAGCTGCCAGTTCCGAAGATTAGTGGACCATCAACCTGACTCATTGGGTCTCCAAGGGTGGCCGGATATTTCCATTTTAGTCATAAGCATTAGTCAACATTATCTAAAATCCCTAATAACCAATTAGACAAACAGACTACACATTAATCGAATAGTCCAAAAGGGAGATTAATAACAATATTCCAAAAAAAGAAATAATATCAAAGATTTTAATCAGTAGTCAAAAATTGCATTAAATAGCCAATATAGTTTTAGTGGCAATCAAGCATATTAATCTATTTTAAAAATGGAAACATACGTTGTCTACACAATGCTCAAATGTTTACAAAATACGTTGTCTATCAAGTTTAATATTTAATAAGTTTTATAAAATAATACTAATTAAATATTTCGTATATTGAAAACAATAAACATGCATCATAGTTCAAAAGGAATACAACCAATAGTCCAAAAATAGAACACAATAGCCAAAAGAAATCATAGTAGGTAAATAAATTTTAATTTAATTTGACTTTAATTTTAAAGCAATTCGCAAAATATAATATTACAATTTAAAAACGTCAGATAAAAATAGTATGCAACTAAACTACTCAATCCACAGCAAGAAATTAAATTCAATTGCTATGGGATGATTACTATCCGATGTCGCCCAACTAAGCAAAGTTTGTGCTTGGGATTAGTCAAAAGAATTATCTTGGAAATAAGGAGACAATAGAAGTGTCCTCATTTTTTATATTTGTAATTAGAATAATATAAGCAAATGTCGGGTTTCAAAGCAAATTTGATCGACCTAAGTAATTGTAAAAATATTATATTTAAATTCTTATTTTGACTACAGAGGAGTTATCATTAGCCTTGTCTCAATAGATAATTACTTAGGTATATTCTTTTTACCTGACTTGGGCGAATATAAAAGAGTACAGAAATACGCAAATCCATGCAGGCCTAAATGATGATGATGATATATGTAGCACATGCACGAGGGCCACACTGAAAGTTTCCGTAATGAATAAGAAAATCTGCTATGAATAATCAAAAATCAATTTATTTTTCTCGAAATATTCTCCGTGAGCGTTAATGCAATTTTTCATACGTATGTAGGTATAAACCAATTTTCAAAACATTTATTCCACTCCGTCGAGACCCGTAGACATGTTTTTTCATATTCATTGACAGCCTCTTCTGGCGATGAAAATCGTTAACCGCGTAATTGTTTCTTAATTTTTGGGAACTTGAAGAAGTTACAAGGTGCTAAGTCGGGACTGTATGGAGAATAGCTCGTGAGTTCTACGTATTTCGACTTCAAAAACTCGTTTGTCTGTCTGGCCGTGTTAGAGTTGGCACTGTGCAAGATGACGCAGCGTTTACGGTTGCTTTTATGGAGTTCGCCATTAACTTCCGCCAAGAAAGTGGTCGTGTACCAATCAGCATTCAGGGTACGATGATTCTTCAAATGGCCAGTTTAAAAAAAAAAACCAAAAGCGATCAGCCGCTTCGTGGCACTTTGCACGCGAGCCACTTCGCTTGGATCGACTAATCCTAACATACCCAAATGATCGGTTGCTGCTTTGTTTCGGAGTGGTAGCTTTAAATCCATGTTTCATCACCTGGAAAATGTCCCACACCAAATTTGACGCTCCTTCGTTGAATCTGATAAGCATGGCATTGCCCGAAGGAACGTGTCCCGTTTTTTGAGCCTCGGTCAAATTGTGGAGGATCCACCGCGAGCACAGTTTTCTCCCAGCCAAATGTTTATGTAGGATTGATCGTATCTGATACATGCCAATGTCTAAAGATGCTCAAATCTCATGGTTGGTAACAGGCCTGAACTGTTTCGATCAGACGGCGCACAGCATCGATGTTTTTATTGTTGACAGCCGTGGACGGGCGACTTTCACAAAATTCGTCACTGAGATTGACACAACCGCGTTATAATTTTGCAAATCAGCTATACATTGTCGTATTGCATGGTACTTCTTTGCCAAAAGTGGTTTGAAGCCGAGCGAGGCTCTTCTGAGCTGTCAAATTACACTAAAATCGTATATAAACATACAGTGAAAATTTTCACGATTTAAATACATCGTAATGCAGACACGCCATTTTTAAAATGACGCCACAATGAAAAAACAATTGACAGCTAGATCAAACAAACTATATTCGACAGCCAAAGAGACAGCCTTTTTCAAATGTTGCAATTATTTTTTTAGAAATGTTTTTGTATGTGGCCAGTTCCAGAAACTTTCAGTGTGACCTATGTAAAATATACTCATACTTGTGACCGCACTCATCAGAGGTATCATAGGTAGGTAGGTATAGGTCTGCCAGCTTATACCTACCTATGATATGGATATAAAACTATAACTTATATTATTATCTTCGCGGTTAGAGAAACGTCTGCTGGGGCAATTTGTGGTATTAAGGTGATTTTGTGGGCGCAGAGAAATGGACGACATAATAGTCTTCGATACGTGGGATGTGCGCGGCGCATTTTTCAATAGTGTCATAAATTCTATGTTATGGATTTCAAGGTGACGTGAATCACACCTGGTGCCATAGGCGTGCCCACCTTGAATTTCGGAGTTCCAAAATGGCTCCCAGAATTCTTTTCAGAATATAATGTCATATAGAAAAACGAGGATAGTGCGTAATATGATCAATGAACCCCAGTGCACGAGCCGTTAATGTAGTGTACTGCAAGAGCTGTTAATGTAGACGTGACTTTATTTACCAGATACAATAGTTTTATTTCTTCACGTGCCTCATCACACTTACAACATCAGAATGACACCACTGTGCAGTACCACTTTGCAGACTGTAAAGTAGTGAAAAGCTTGTAAGCCTAAACCTTATCACAGTGATAGTAAAGGTTGAAGCATTACCTTCTGCACTAAGGAGAAATATGTAATATGAAATCGAAGATTATCGCCGTTGTTTAACATTATAAATAAGATAAAACGAATTTACCGCGTGGATTTTGTAGCACCCGACATTTCGGCAATGTTGCAACCGCCGTTGTCCAGGATTACTGAAGTGCTGTCAATCGTCATCATTTGTTCTGCGGATAAACTTCAAACTGCTGCTGTAACTACGTAGATTAAAGGTGGTGGTGCGGCGGGTTCGGCGCGCGTGAATTTTGAAAATCCGCCATGCATACAACACTCACTGTATAAAAATATATCTTGTGTTACGTTCTTGCGCTCGGCGATGGGCATTGAGAACATTTTAAGAAGAGGGTTCTTAAAATGTTGTCAACGCAGGGACATAACACAAGATACAGTAAGTGTTGTATATACGGTGGATTTTCACAATTCATGCGCGCCGAACCCGCCGAACCACCATCATTATAATATGCGCAGTAACAACAGCAGTTTGCTCTTGCCCGCAGAACAACGGATGACGTACATTGACAGCACTTCAGTTTAACCTGGGCAACGTCGGGTGCTACAAAATTGACGTGGTAAATTCATTTTATTTATAAGAAATATGTACGTGGTAAATAATGCTCATTAAATAACGATCTTCCTAAGTGTAATAATGGCCAAAAAAGGGCACGGTTTCATACTGAGTCTACGCCATGTTTGATGATGTATGTGGCATAATGTTGTAAGATCACTGGCGGCATGTTAACGTCTTTGCCGATTTTGCGTTTCTGGCAGTATATTGTCATGTAGTAGTGTCCTTTATGATTGTATGAGGCGTCATACAACTATTATGCAAGTAAGAGAATGTACCTTCTGGACTATCTGTTGCATTTCGTCGTATAAGAAGCACGTACGATACGACAGTCTTTCTGGACTACATTGGCGCCATGGTGATGCACATAAATAAAAATATTTTGTATTCGAATTTGGCGCCTTTAGCCTAAAAATCCGAGTTGTTGTAGTAGTGACCAGCAGAAGCGTTGTCAAGACGCCTAATTTGACAGTAAAGTAAGTGGTCGCGCTGTCATCACATTTAGCACTCATTTAATTGATAATACTCGTTACGTTTGTACTCTGTCAACCATTGTGATTTCAGTGTTTGGTTAGGAAATGAACTCCGTAAATGAAGGTGCGTTGGTATATGATAATGTAATTTACAGGTTATATTCGGAAGACGAGAAAATGCTGATTAAAATTCGCTGTTACAGGAATTCCAATGTAGCCGATTAGAAACACACACTTGTCTTTTCCCGTTTATTCCGTGAAACCTGCTTTTAAATAGCATATTTTAATTTCATTTCGCTGTTATTATATTTTTGTCTGTGGTACATTAAATTATAATACAGGGTGGGCAAGAAAGGAATGCACTTTTGTTTGTTATGTGAATAAAAATAAAACGTGTTAAGTAAATCAAACATTTAAAGTTTATTCGTATAAAAAACATCGTGGAAATCAGTTTTAAAAAATTACATTATCATGATGGCGTCCATCGCGGCGTTGGCATTCTTCCAGTCTGCATCTTAGATTTTGGAAAACTCTTTGGAATGGCTGCAGTTCGAAAAAGTAACACCTATGATGCCTTCTGTAAAAGAAATTACTGCTCACATTGTTACTTTTTGTGCTTTAATTTTGAGTTTTCGGAGCTCTGCAGTTTTGTTTGTTTACATGCCCATTTAAGTGGAAGTGAGCTTCACCAGAAAACAAGATGTTGTCGAAATTATCAAAACGATCAATCATCAGAGGAGCAATTTTTTTCTTAATATGAAGTCCGTATAGTTCAAAGCTTGCACAATCTGGATTGTATACGGATGAAGCTATAAATCCCGTTTAAAAATTTGACGCAAACTGTTACGAGATATATATAGCTAGCGTGGTCGAAAGTTTTATTGTTGATAATGTTGGTGCGTTACGAACAGATTCATCGACAAGCTTACGTTGTCACCTTCTGTTGATACCCTTGTTAGCCCTCTTGGTTGTTGATTCACTGTTAATCCTGTATCTGTGAATTTTGTTACCCATAGTTTGATCAAATTAACTGAAGGACGTTGCTTTAGATAACGTAAATTGTATTTTTGTCGAAAAAGTAAACGCACGTTGACATAAGAATGATTGTTTTGGAAAAATGCTTCTATACAAAATGCAAGTTATGATCTCGTAAAGGTCGCCATCATAATTAAATTTTAAAGAGTGCGAGCCGACGCTGCTAGACCCATACCACCCTACCATCGGTTGTTCGAATGAGAAAACAATATTAAGTCCATTTCTTTCCGGCCCACCCTGTGTGCCGGAAATGTATTAATAATACTTAATGTATTATAATGTATGAATAATGTATTAATAATACTTAAAAATTAGTAATGTAATAATTCGCCAGGCGCTCATCGTAAATTATATAATGTGCTCACTTGGTATAGCCATAGTCTGCACTTAATGATGAATTAAAACCAGAATTCTTATAAAAACCACGTTTTTTTAATTCTCAAATTTGGTGTAAACAATATGACAGACGCCCTTTCCATTCCACCCTCATCCTGGTTTGGATCCTAATCTAATCAAGCCACGAGGAATCGTCGAAATCTGGGAGACCAGCTGAGTTAGCCCTGCAGAACCCAAGAGGCTTTAGCGCTAAATAAGAACAATATACGCATGCTGGTGAGGGCGCTCACGGGGCATTGTGGCATGAACAGACACATGTTCAACCTTAAGCTCCGGGACACTGAGTGTGCAGGTTCTACCAAGATGCAGATGGTACTCTCATCCACCTCATGTGCGAATATGGCCCACAGATGCGTATAAGAAACATTCACCTGTGTGGCTACTAAACGCTGAAGAGGTAAAACAATCCAGTGCCAAAAGCTTACTGCGGTTCTTAAATGACCTAAAGCTTAGCACGGAACTATAATATATGGCGATCACAATAGTCTAGAAATGGTCGCAGTGATACAAGGCGCAATAAACCTTGAAAAAGCGCCACACAATAAAATAAAAAATAGCCCTGGAGTATAACAGCTGAGCATCCTGCCGTTATAAAGCTTTTTGTCCGGGATAACTCATCGGGGACAAAACATCTCCGCAAACTCGATAGTCGGAACATATCGGATTATTTTAAGGCGCGAATGACATTATGTTTACATTCAGAGACATATTTTTTATGCTGAGGTTATTCCTTTCGCTGTACCTGGATAATTGATCGAGGTCTTGCTGATCGTTCTATATTGTATTTATTATAGTATACTAAGCTTTCGTCCGGTTTTCCGTACCCCGATCCTGCTGCCGGATAGGCTTCCTAACATTGTTTTCAGAATCAAATCGCTGTAAGCGGCTCAACGCACAGATGGTGCGTTCATATCATCCTGTGAATTATGGCCTTATGACCCATCAAAAGCATTGTTTTTTCGCCGAATAAACGATCGTCCGTCAAGTCGTCCGCTTTTCTCTTTATTCGATTATAAAAGGGGCTGAAATTGAAAAGGGTTAACGAGAGAGAAAATGAAAACTGAACTGGGCCGCGCGATTGAAAAAAAACGGACTAAATGAAATTTATTTCTAGAAGTTGGAATGAGAGCGTTGATGATCGTATCTTTCATTTATAGAAATGAAAGTGGATGTTTTCTTGGTAATAATTTGTCTAAATGTGTAGTCACCTTTGCAGACGATACCAGCGCTGTATTTGAGGGAAATAATATTAATATACTGCTCACTGCCAATATCAACACACACGGTTAAAAGCATAGAAAATGTCTCTTAATATGTATAAAAACGCCATCTACGTGGTAACTGATTCGGTTAAATTCCTTGGCTTACATCTATATATATGACAAGATGTCCTGGAATATAAATATGGAATATATCACTGACGCAAGCCTGTTACACTCTACCACATATCAGGAACGTCATGGTAGATCGCAGGTGATAACCGCGTATTATGCTCTCGTTGAGTCACATCTGCGCTATCGTATTATACTGTGGAGAACTGCAGCGTACATCGAAGATGTGTTCAAATAAAAAAAAAGTGTGGCGTGCGATAGTAGGTGTTGATCCACGGCGGTCACGTCGATAACAATTCCAAAATATGACTATGACTATTACATCTCGTACGACCAAATTCCAGGACACTAGTCTGTATGTAGGGTTTAAACTTTTTAACAGTTGTCTGATGAATTGAATGAAATCAGAAATGTTGAATTTTTTAAACGATCAATTTCAGCACACATTAATATATACACATATAAAGGTGTAGAAAATAATACAAAATATTAACGCCTAAAAATAATTGTAGCTTAATATATGATATGTTAAGTGGAGTAACTTAGTATTAAGAAATAATAAGTCGTGGTTAAACAATGTAATACTATTATGGAAATAAAATTATGAATTCGGATACAGTTTGTTGATTGACACATTTTTTCTACGATTTCTAGAGAAGTGTTATGCATATCATGCATTAATCTGGGATAAATAATAATCATCCGTACATGCCTTTTGGGCTACTGATGTCAAAACTAATAATTTTGACACCGTGCATTAGTACTGATTTACACGTTTCAATATCTGTAAACTTTTAAAGAATGTTTTCTTATTAGTGTTTGTGATTCATTCATTGACTTGTCTTGTATGGAAATAATAAAAACATTTAACCACTATATTTATAAGAAACGGATCTTTCCGCATGAAATAACCATATCCCTTAACTTTCCGTCAGAATTACATTTTTTGCTTTCATGAGGAGAGTGGTGGAGATCGCTTAATCTGAATTGACATACAGAATTATTTTTGCAGATATAGAGAAAATATTTTTTCTTTTTTATGTATTAATTTAGTTTATCGTAATAATTTTTAACTTAAACGATATAAACGTCTTCTTCTCCCGGATTTGGCTGGCGGTAACAAAATTGCAAAATTTCATTTTACAATAAAAACAAATGTTTTTTTTTTGAGTAAAATTGTATTGTACTGACGCCACCCACGCTAATTCTAGACCTGATATTGAATGGTAAATTAGTTAAATTTATGATTTTTGATATATTTATTAAAGTAAATAATACAGGCACTTAAAAGTAAGCACATTTTAAAAGTTATAGGCTATTGAAAAGTGTTAATTTGTACTGAAATGTACGTTGAGTCTAATAACATGGCCAAAGGTACTGTATTTCCCAACTCATAAACGACTATTATTATTTCACCAGTCCCTTTTTTTTCAGTCGACTTCAGTTGTCGTGTCTCATATGAGACAACACATTAAATTAAAACTAAAGCATGAACTAAAGCACAAATTTGACTATGGCGTTCATTTCCAGAATTCGATAATGATCTCATCGTCAATCTTATCTTTATTTCGGAAATCACAGTGAATAATTACAATAAAAATACAGTTTATTAAAATAATAAAACCGGTTACGGATTTCAATAAAATGACAGAAATTACGTTGACAACTACTTAATAAAACTAAAATACCTAAAGTTTACTATTACATAAGAGGCCTGTGTTTACGGTGTGTGTGGCTGAGATAGTACTAGTAATCATAATCAATAAAGTAGTTAAAACGAATAGTCAGTTAAATGTATTTGTTGGGATTTTATTTATGATGTATTTATACGTACTTATGGAATTATTATAAATGTCACTACTATTTTTAAATGGGTATTATAAAACTCACAGCAGCGTGTGGGTACTCCATTTCTAAATGCATTCGTTTTAAAACGTAGCAATGGAAAAGGTCAAATGTACGCGAGGTTCTCATTAGGGCGTTAATATTTATCTCGCCCACCAGGTCAGAGCATTCGAATATGCCATTCATTATTTTATAAAGGCACAGAGCATCATTCAAGTCGCGCCGATAAGATAGTGAACCTATTTTAAATAATAGGGCCGACTCATTAGTATTATTATATAACTTTGGTCTTGAAATTTAAATATCGAAGGATTTGTTTTTTATTATTTTGCAGTCTGTTAATATGACATTTATAATGGGGAGATCCGTATTGGAGAGGCAAACTCAAGGTGCGATCGAAAAAGAGCTTTAAATATAATAACTTTGACAATAATGGATCAGTCAATGGTTTTGATGTGCGAATTATGAAACCAAGCATTATATTTAATTTTTCGGCAATTATCCTCCATTTCGCCATCTATATCACTAGTGGCCTGTACTGATTGTATTAACAGTAGCACTTCTTTTGGAAGGTGTTGCGATTTTGCTTTAAAGTATTGTTTTGGGTAGGTACGGGATCGGAACTCAATAAAAAAAATAATATTAGAAGTCGTTTTCTCTCAATTGCATTTTCTGGCGTAACTTCATCTATACTTTTTAAAACCTTTTTCTACTTCATTTTTAAAAAAAATATTTGCTTTTTTATTTATTTCGTATAGTTATCTGATGTACACTAGGAGAAAAATAATGACATTTAAATTAAAATAAAGCGACAAAATGGTTCATCCCAACCCGAGGCCCGTCACACATCTATATTTTGTAGAGATTAAACATATACACATAATATATTTTCTACCTATTTAAAGTTTATACACTAATAGTAATAATAGATCTGTTTGACATCTTTTGTAGCTATACTATTTTTAAACATATTAAACCACAATTGTCAGTTATTTCTCCGTTCCAGAACGTCCCAACTCCAACAACCATTTATTTATTCTAAATTTGAAATTATCAATATTTTAGCAGATTTTTCTATTTTATTATACGTTTGGGATGCAATGTACCAAGCCTACCTTTGTGCGAATGTCGTACTTACTCTTGGTATCACAACATTTAAACCTTCCCCAGCCCTTGTACTTTTTATTTGCTGGCTGCGTACTTGGTCACTTCTATGTTTATGAAAATCAGCGAGCAGCTATTTAACGAATATTTACCTTATATCGAGTACGTGCAATTCGACTACATTGAGGAGGTTTTTTTTATTAATGACTCTTAAGAAAATATGTTAAGCCTTAAGGAGACCACCAAGAGCCGACTTAGGACAGCCACCCCCACCAATTATCCCGTGAACCTATAAACCTTGGCATAATGCCATGTAAACCATTCTCAGAGTTGCCTTTGATAGCACATTTCGCAGCTCACTGACAACATATACTAATTTTGTAGTCCTCTTAGTAAGGGTTTCTATTTGTACCTCCCAAGCTAAGATTATAATCAATTAAGACGCCTAAATATTTAACAGAATCCACTATTTGGATAGTATGGCATTTGCATTTGGAATATTATTTGCATATATAAGTGTGGATTTACAGGGTTTGATCATTGGGAAAGTTA
>JAOPUG010000215.1:1019721-1030568 GCA_027564375.1 Micropterix facetella
TATCTCTTTTTCAGTTTAATATACAAAAACACCCCGGGAAAAAAGTGCCAGACCGATTTCCTAAATACACCATATGTGTTCAGGAATTTAGATGTGCGCTGGATATAATTGTTTCTCTATCGAGTGGAGTGCGTGTATGAATTTCTTCGTGCGTAGTGGCTTTGTTGATATTTTCTCAAAAATCGCATATCGCTTCCATGATAAAAATGCCATATATCGTCAATATACGTAACTTTTTATTGACCTTTTCTGACTTTTCATTGGCGCGTCAATATACCCGCGAAGTGAGAGATGCTGGTACTTATTTACGATATATTAGCAATTGTTGTTACAGCGCTTTTGCAGGGTGAATATATCGGGGATATAAGATCTACCTGAGGTCTGTGTGCCGTATCATTTGTTATTATACCAAAGGTAATACGCGGTATAATACTGCTGATACTATCGCGGTATGATGGAAACACTTCACACACCATTACAATTGACATATTTATTTCCAAGGAAATAGTGTACTAGCTGCGAGACCATATTTCCTTTCATAGTCAGGTATGACGACGCATAATCTTATTATCGAAGGTCTTCAGAAGCTAGTTATGCGTAAAGTTGATTACAACTATCCAATCGGTGTAATTTCAATCACTTGCTTAACTTGTCGCAACGTTGAGCACATTAATGCTTATAAACCACATCTCCATCCAAGCGATGCATTAAACCGAAGGAAATTAACTAATCGTAGCGAATCGTAGCGAAGCGCACTTGGCTATTGACAGAGAAGATTTTGCGTCTCGTACGAACGATCAAGGCGCGCCATATTGATTAGATTTGATTAGATCAAACCAACGAAGCCAGAGACACTCGTGTATATACTCGTATGTAGGTTTATTAAACAATGAATTCTGTAGAATCTACAAGAATATGTAACTATTTAGATTATAAAATTGGAATGATAAAAAAGCGATATTTTAAAACGCGGAATCAGGAAACGGATTATTGGAATTGGTAGACCAAAACTGAAGGAACGATTACTAATTACTACCCAGATTATTATATGTACGTGTTATGTAGAATACAAATTTGATTATGATATTTGTTTGATTATTACTAATTCTTTTAAAATTAGTAGCTATATATGTATTAATAACAATAAAAAAAAAGAATTGTGTTATTTTAGTGGCTTTTTTTTATTAAGAATATATTTCATTTCATTTCATTTAAAATTTGAATTGATTATTATTGTATTTTAGAAATTGTTAATTATAATATTTTTGAAATTAATAAAATTGTGATTATTTTTAATGATTAATAAACTGGTGCATTCAACATTAATGCCTAGCCCTAGCACAAGAATGTCTTAGTTGAGCGAAATTTCAGGCATTTTCTTGCAAAAATAAAACTGATTGCCTTTGGACGTTTCACTCCTTTCATATATATTTTTTTAATTTAAGCAGGCAATTTGTAAATTATACATAATCAAAAAATGAATTCGAAGGTGAATTTAGAGGATCTGGACGCAGTCGCACATATTTTGTACATAGTATTTAGTTAGTGAGTTAAAAGTATTTGGACAGAAGTGATTCTGAGACCCCCTTCACTGCTGATAAAGTCCAACTAAATATCTGCTACCGCAAGGAGCTATCTTATGCCCTCTACTCTTCTTATTATATAAGAATGACAACCTGCAATATTACCACGGGTCGATATTATGTTATGGAATAGTTCGTGCATCGGCGCCTCAGTTGCGTAATAAACATTTGAACAAGGTAAACCGAATTTACCTACCGCGTGAAGTGTTGTAACAGCCTGGACTAGAGAATCTACTCTGGACAACGTCGGTTGGAAATTCGCCGAAACGTCGGGTGTTACAAACTTCACGCGGTAAATTGGTTTTATTTTATTATATATTGTCAAACAACCGCGATAGTCATCGATTTCATATTTGAACAAGGCTCTGAGTGAATTTGAAGACTGGTTTAGCGCCAAGAAAATGTCTTTAAATATGAGGAAAACAGCAGTCCTTAACTTTAATTTTAACAGGTGTGACGTCTCGGTACTTTTCTGGGATGAAATAATACTAAAACTCCCCACAAAACATTTGTTGGAGCTGCTGTTCGAAATATACGGGGGTCGCGTTGTACGGCCGGAGCGAATTATGCGGGTTTGCGGCGACAGATAAATAATAATTATTCAATAAATACTGAATAAAATCGAGAAAATTGTCAAATAAATAAATAAACTTTTTAAGATACGTTCCGATTTTTTTAACCGCAAGTTAAACATACGACCGAAGATATAATGACATCTAGGATAATTAATCGCAACCGCCTGGATACAGGAGTCGCAAAACGCGGGGAGAGTAGATTATTTTTCAGAAGGAGGATATATTTTCTCACGATGGATTAGTAGTTATCAATTCCGTTTTTAATACCAAAGGATAATTTTGCTGGACAAAAAATCAAGTCTGCATAGTACTAAATTCAGTAAAAAAAAATCTAGTTAATTATAAAATTATTAGTTCAATTGTTAACCATCAGAGTTATTTTTCTGTGTCTTTTTCTACGAATGAGTAGATATGAAGAAATGCATAGAATTTTAATTGGAATTTCATGTAATATTGATAAATGAATGTGAAATTGATCGAATTTATAAAATGTGTCGAGAAATAATGCCGCTAGTGTAGCTGGCCTCAATGAGTCATATAGGAAATTCGGTCTCAAGATAAGCACATGTAAGATCGAAGTGATCATCGGCACAAGTAATGAGCCTCTCCAAAAATGTTGTGACCAAGATATCCTGAAGCCAGTGGAAAAGTGCAAGAACATGGGAAGAACAAAAGAATAGAAGAATAAGGGGAGAAAATAATAGAAGAGAAATAAGGGAATAATAAAAGAGCCTCAGAACCGGAAAACATCAAATTGCGACCTTGACCCTGAAATCAATGGCAGGTTTAGCGCTGCTTCAGCTGGTGTCGGCAAACTTAGATGCAAGGTTTTCCGCTCGCAGGATATCAAGTAAGTGATGAAAATTACGTATACAAAGCGAATCTCATATAATCTTCAGAAACGCGTGCTTATATCAGAAAATATTCACATACTCGACAGATTCCATTTGCAGTGCCCCCTGGAGATCATGATAACCCATTGGTTGGACCACGTCAAAAGCACAGAAATCCTACATCAGACTGAGATCCACAGCATAGAGGGATATCTGCTGATGCATCGGCAACTGCGCTGGTGCGTAGACGAGAGAGTGGCGATGCGCATCTTCTATTGCGACCTTCGTAATGATTAGCGCAAACAAGGAGGACAGCTCCTGGGATGTAAGGATGTTGAAAACGCCATTTGAAGAGGTGTAACCTCGAGCTCTCTAAATTCTGAATGAGAATCGCGATGGTTGGGAAATATCTTGGGTGGAGACCGGTAGTAAGACAGAGTACGGACACTTCAGAGGATTGGAGAAAAGTGGAGCTGGACCAACCGCGGCTATAAAGTATAATTATACTGCGGCAGTGTCTTGACGTGCTCCAAGTGTAATCGCATTCTTCCCACCAAGATTGGTTACATCAGTCGATTGCGGGTTACGAGAGGGCGGGCGAACCATTTAATGTTGTGGATGCTGTACCTGAAACTGGCTAGGAGGATATCATCATCATCATTTCAGTAAAACTTCGTGGGAGTAGTAACTAGGACACATACTAACACCTCGCGAAAAATCAGCTTTATTTCTCAAATATCCCAATTAGACCAGATTTTCGTCTAGTTTTATCCCGTACGAACAAAGCCGTACTGTATTAACCGTAGAAATGAACGATTGAAAAGAAATGAAAGTGGAAAACACCAAGTCGCAACTAAAGATCTGGATCTGCGTCGAGTTCGACGCATTATACAATCGATCATCGCGTCGTCGCATTTGCCTAGAATTGGAACAAGTGGGTAATCCAAGCGCTTAACACAGTTTTATATTTTCCGTGTTTTCAGTGGACGTTAAATCAATGAAATAGTTTACGGCGTTCGACCAGCGAGTACTTTTATATTGACGATAACGAGAACGCGCGCTCGCGTGGCCCCTTTAGCGCGTTGCGTGCCGTATGAATCGTCTCGTAAAATGTTTTATAGTGTGCACCCTCAGATTAGATCTCTAATTGATGATATCGGTGTAATGTTCCCTAAATTGCCACGCTTCACTCGCCGACTTACCATTTATCATAATTTGTCGCATATTCAAAGCATTTCCTGAGGTTTAGCAGGCGGAGTTTTAAAAAGGAGGCGTTTATTGGTTTATGTGTATGTGATTTTCTTTTTTAATTATTCGTAACTATCGACTAAGTTACAGCTTACAACTATTTTTAATATTATACAAAAAAAACAGCCGATAGAAACAATTTGACCATATTTTTAAATAAAAGTGCGTAATTTGAAATGGATGTGCGAATCTACCGCTTACTTGACGTTTTAAAATGACGAATAGCTCGAGCAGCCATCACAACCTGGAGTGGTGATGGCTGTCTCTCCACCATCACGCATTCGACCTAGAGAGCAGTTGATATTCCCTCGCTTGCATGTATCGGGTATACATACATATCAAATTTCCGGTCGTAATACCATAGTAGAAATAGAATAGTAAGGTTCTTTTTTTACTATGGTAATACTCACCATTCCTCTTAGCAGTTTAAACACGTGACAAAGTGTTAACATATCCAGCCGCAATTAAACGAGTTATACCCGACTATTCCCAAGATGAAATCGTAGGATATAAGAATGGTTAATACTCAAACCTTTTGTTTCCAGCAGAGACACCATAATAAAGTTAGTGTACTTTTCCAGGATGAGTATATATGCTTTCTCTGACGGACTCCAAATCGGTGCATTCACTGCAATGGGCTCCTTACAATTGAGTTGAATAGAAGGCAGGTTACCCACGTTTCTTACAAGAAGTCAATCTCTAATCAAAAATCACCCCTAGGATAAATATCTGTGCCCTAAGGTCCTTCGTTTCCGTCACATACTGCAGCGCCACGCCACCAATATGATAATGATATTGGAGGGTCATAACTATAAGTGCCGGGTGCGAGATGAGACGAGATAGAACTTGAACGAGTCTCGTCTCGTCTCGAAATCTTAGAGACAGGACTGCTGCTATCAGTCCCGTAGCGTCTCAAGCAAGAGTCTCGACGCTCTCGACGAGACTTAACGGGTAAACCCATTTATTGGGTGAGTACCTACTTACTGTTCATCCATATATGTTTGATGTGTACTGTTTACACGGAAATTGTTTTTTATTCTGTACGTGTTTAGCATCTAAAATCTATTTTTCTAAATAGAAAATTTTATTTTAATAACTATGGCGTTTTCTTTTATTTCGCTGTCATGAACATTTTTATTAAATGTAACATTAAAAGTTATGGCTGTTTGAAGCGTATGCTCACGCGTTTGAAATAATTGCTTTCCTAGACTTTGATCTTAGCAAAAAGCCGAAGTCGGGACTGCAATAAAAATTTGAACAAGCCTAGGCAGGACAAAGGCGCGCCGCTTCGCCGGGTCTGTGTATGTGCATAATATTTTTTTCGGTAAAATGCTGACGACAGACCATAAAGATAGATTACATTCTTTTGCCAAAATAATAATAATAATAAACAATATTTATTGACCACAACGGGTACCTACAAAAGGCGGGTTTATTGCCATACGCGGCCATATCCTCCAGCAAACCAGCAGGTAGTAATTACGTTTGTTGGTGGCAAAACTTTTTTATTTATTTATTATGGGCTTCAGATGGAAAGAAAATATTACACGTTACACGCGAAAACATATACATGTATACACACATATACATATAAAATCTACACATAAATACGCACACAGACACATATACACATACACGTATATATAAGTAGAAAATAAAAATAATATGTAATATATGCCAAAGATCAAATTACTTTATTTTTGAGAGCATATATAGCTTCAGCCGGGAGCGAAACGCGCTCGAACTAATGGTATACCTTATATTGGAAGGCAGGTTGGAATAGGTAAAGAAAGCTGTGTGATGCTGAGGTATACACAGAGTATTCGTTGTCTGAGACCGTAATGGCAGCCCGTGGGAAGATAACGATCGGAATTTAGGTTTGAGGTACTGCGGAATATGTGGATTATTGGTAATAAAATAAAATAATAGACGAAATGGGGCATTGTCGGTACCGTCACACAGCTCCTTTTTTTCGTTTAGTTTGGCTTGGTACTCTGAAAATCAGATGAAAACCAGATGTATTTTGGCCGTCTGGCCAACCATCTGGTTGGCGATTATCTTGCTCGGTCTCGTCGACGAAACTCTCATCTCGCCTCGAGTCTCCATCGCCAGTCTCGTCTCTCGATCATCACAGTCTCGTCTTGTGACCATCACTAGTCATGACGAAACATTTCATGCTATTGAAATATAATATATGCTGCTCGCTCCACTGATAGACGGTGTCAATATCCCGCTGAAATAAGTCGCAAGACTCCATGTCGCGGGTTCTCCTGAACAACTTCAGGCCACGGCGAATAGCAGGCAAGGCAAAATAATATAATTTAAAGCAAAGGATTGTTTAAATTGACAATCTGAGATGTATCGAGACCCACAGAACGCAATTTTTACACAAACAACACGCGTTACTTCTGCTGCTGCAAGTATTATATTTTACCCTGTCGAAACAACATAAAGTACGAGAAGGGACATCTAGTTTATTTTTATTTAAACATTAGCGCGCTCTCTGACATTTTGATAATTAAGTGTCGAAGTGACGGGGGCGTCGGAGCCTCTGCCTCTTTGATTTCTGAATGTGGCCAGAACGTAAATAGTTAAAAGGTATTGATTGGTCCTGGTGGCTTCAAGAATAGCAGTCGTATATAGGTCATGCGAAATATACGGTACGATACCTGTTTCTATAAAAAGCTACCTTTGACACCGGACCAGGACATGGCGGCATTAATAAATTAAAAGAGACGCGCGGACAGGACGCTCTGCACTGGGTTAGCCTTCGTTCGATATGACCAGACAATCAAGGAGGGCAACTCTTTTATACTCTTTTTAAATGAGGCGGACAACCACGCGTATAAAGTTGTAAAGTGTGTGAGAAACATCCGAAACATTATCTTGTTAGAATCCGACCCCTATTTGTATTTTTATTTATTCATATCATAACATACTGCGATCTTATG
This sequence comes from Micropterix facetella, assembly GCA_027564375.1. Classification (NCBI taxonomy): domain Eukaryota; kingdom Metazoa; phylum Arthropoda; class Insecta; order Lepidoptera; family Micropterigidae; genus Micropterix; species Micropterix facetella. The sequence goes on from JAOPUG010000215.1 coordinate 1,026,912, forward strand.
GAACTAACTGGGAGCCATTCACTATCTCTACCTGCTTCTAAAAAAATATTTAAGAAAGCTTTTTAAATAATGACCAATTAATGTATTTTCCCATTCTTCCTTTAATTATCTTTCTATTTATGTATTATTTACTTATTATTAATTTACTTTTTTCCATCTCACCGATGAGGTGACTCCTTGTAAATATTTAGGTTTTTTGGTCTCATTCAGCCTTTGTTTTTTATAATAATTGAAGATTTTTTTGACGATTGTAATGTGCATGATTTTGTTTAATTTATGTTCCTGTAATTTTTATAAATAAAACATTATTATTATTATTATTAAGATATATACAGTTACACTAAAGACATGTTAGATTTAAAAACACTTTTCCTAATAAATTTTCACACGTAAAATTCAGTATTAGGTACTTAATAATAATTAAAATCATTTAGTTTTTATATAAATAAAGAAAGATAGCAACGACTCGAGCTATCAAAAGAGTGGATAGAAAATATAAAATATACCTAATATAAACATATAGCCATCAAAATGTAATAAATATAATACAAAGTATAATCAGGATAGGGTATACGGTACGTATAGTCTTTACTGGAAATTTGTTACAAATAGCTGTTAATCCCCCTCAACGTATCATCTTGCATATCATAACATCGCTACATACGTGTCTTCCATTGTCCAAAGCAGTTCTGCAGATCATCAAGTTTCACCCTCTTCAGCTAGTATGCCGGTTTTGCTTTGACTTCTCCTACAGACAGAAAATGTGTTCCCTTTAATGCATTTTCCCTTTTGCATACAGATAGAAGTCGCATGGAACCGATCTGATGTATATGGCGGATGGTCTAGCACAGTAATGAGAGCACATTATTCGCTGACGTTATATCCTGATGCAGAATCCATGAGTTGTCGCTCCCCAAATCTGGTCTTATTTTCCTCATGCTTTTTTAAGCCTGGTATAATATTGAATAAAATTAAAACCCCCATAAAAAGTTCAATATAGTCCAAATTAATAAAAAGATAACCGGATAGATAAAATATTTGCATTTTTATACACTATACATTTTAGATATTATTATCATTCTCTAATTCATGTATGTATGTTATAATATGCTTTCGAAGTTTACTTATCTTAACAGATATCTTAATGCTATCAGCAGTGTGCATCTAATCCTTCAATGGCAGTATATTTTAAAACATGGAATCCTGTTCCAGACAAAACTTTTACTAGCTTTCGCAAGTATGCATATTTGCACGTGTATTATAGCAATGGTTAGGTAATTCTTATCTGCAGAAAGCGACTTACACATCATTTGTTGTACATAGCAGTGCTGCACCAGATCAGCCCTCAGCCCGTCCGTCAAGTGCTCCACTGTTTGTTGATTTACTTACTCGACGGACTGAAAATGGGTTACACTTAATCATCTTCTATTTTTGAGACAAGGTAAAAGTATCTAGGTGTTAAATCAAGTGATTATCCGAGTGATATCTTTACTATCTCAGTAAATTACTTCTTGACAGAAATGGTATTTTCTTCCGCACTTAGTTTCTGTGCTTAGTCAGCAGCTCAATATAAGTCAGTCATCATGCCTCAACCTCCTCGTGGATTTTTCCAAACCTACGCCATTTGAAAACCCACGGATATTTTAAGATATTGATATTCGCCATTGAACAAATGTAACAGGACGAAACGTCCTTCTGTTTTCATAAAAATGTGTATTGAAGTAAATCTGAAAAATGATTTATATTAGCATCAGACATCTTTTATCATTTAAGTAGTCGTTATAGTATGCTTGCGCTGCAACTGTTGATACTCTCAAGCCATGGTGTTTGATTTACAGAGTATACCATTAAAAAAAACATTCAAAAATACTACTCTACGTACACGCCTAAGGATTTTCTGTTATGCCTTTTTATACTTGTATACATGCAAAAAGAGTTAGCAGCCCATTCCATACAACCATCGAATAGTAGGAGAAGCTATCCCTAAAATAAGTGGCCTTTTATTTTGAAATTATGGTTAATTAGTGGCGAGCAAGCGTGGGATAATATGCATGACGATTCCGAGACCAGGTAATTAATGCGTACAAACTGTTGGGTTGTTGAAAATGTCCACCTATTACAACGGGCCCTAATGGGGCTGTGCATCTCGAGCCATATGACCATCTCGTTACACCGATCGGCCCGACTCAGCTCAGCTCCCATCCGGCAGCATCGCCGAAGACAGGTTATCCAGTGAAACACGCTTTGCGGTCAGACATGGAGTAACACCTCGGACGGCCCTAGATGGTTGATGTATTGGTCGGTTTACCGGCCTTGCTTAACTGACGAATAGTCGGGAGAGCCTAGTTGCATAATGCTTCTTATGGCGCGGGGGTAGGTGTCGACCTTTCGTCGCCTACTCTTAGAAAAGACCCGATGGCCACCCAATCTCAAGTGGCTCTCCGAGTAAAGGACGCCATGGGTCCGCGATATTTCCGAGTCACAGAAAACCGTGTTATCACGATAGGTAGAGGTTGCGCAAGCAACCTCGAGCCTGGAACCAGACGGGTGGACGGAGAAATCCGACCTAATCTGGTAGCCAGGGGGTAAGGCTACCCGCGGGGCTGGCACTTCCCAGTGCCTTGCCGTAAGGAGTAGGACTCAGACGGGCAGTGGCGTAGTTGAATTGTGGATGTGGTATGTCCAAATTTTGTACGTTTCATCTTAGGGCGATATAACGATAAAGTTCGGTGAAACGCCTCGGGGTGACGGGCTCGCCCGAGTATAGTCTTAAATCCAAATATTAGAACTTGGGTAGCTAGATGAAATGGCCTCAGTTGTGTAATGCAGCATAGATGCCCTGGCAAGGAACGGTAGCAAGTGAAGACGAGACGGAATATTAAAGCGAAAACACTCACAAGCATTTTGCATTCGCGTGATTCTGCAACTTTTGCTATTGCGACAACCCTGGTGGTCGGCGGTATGCGAGCCGGCGGCAGCATGGCGGCGGCGCGTCGTCGGCAGTACGAGGCCAGTCGTTTTTTCCGTACAATAGTTTCACTGGGCTGGGACTGGTAGGCCGCCTGAGCGCACCTCGTTCAAGCCGAGCGAGCGAGCAGCTCCGATAATATCCACTGCTAGGGACGTTCATCTTTGGTGAAAACTCTTCTATATCTGTTAACCCAGCGGCGTCTCTACTCACCACATCTAGTCCCATGTGATTTTTGCCTGTTTCTTAAATGCAATATAGTCATGCGGAACGATGTGAGAAGATAAATCGAGATACGACGAGACCGCTGAAGAGCTGACCTCTTGAGGACCTCCAGAGATCTTTCGTAAAATAGAAACAACATTAGTACAGGTGCATTGTTTCAAATCGAGAGTAGTTTGAAGGAGATAACATCATTTTATCTTAAATTTTGTTTAATAAAGTTTTGTTGGATAGACCGCGTAAAATATTTTCTCATTTTTTCTTTAAAAATCTGTCGCTAAATCGATTGGTAAAAATGCACCACATTTTCCGATCCCAAGCTATAGAAAAATGACCCATTCCATAAAAGTTGCCTGTATGCGGTGAGCAAAATAACATGTGGTTCTCACCAACCTCTATGCAGAATTCAACAGAAACTTACCGAATAAATAGGGAATCAATTCCAAATCATTAGAGAATGGGGGGGG
>JAOPUG010000215.1:1041452-1055164 GCA_027564375.1 Micropterix facetella
AGTGGGGGACGAAGAGTCCCCCACTGTACACGCCACTCTTGCACTGTACACGCCACTCTTGCACGCCACTCTTGTAGTCGCGACTCTTGCAGCTTTGCAACTATTTACTAAGATGTGTGCCCGTGCGTTGTCATACAGAAGTACCGGCTCTTTGTCATTGTTTGCAGTTCTTGACAGTTCACATTTGGGGTTAGCTGTTGTGCCAGACCGGAAAATGCTGCATTAGTTAACACTGACACATTCTATTCTAAAATGATTGGTATTTTTACTGGGCGAAAATGATTGGGCTTTTCCACACACGAACATATCCGTGGACAACAGATGATAGAAACACAAATGTATAACTGATTTTGCAAAAGGAATAATACGGCTTTAAATAGTAATTTATTTCAATTTGATTTTTCGATTCAAGCCGAAGTTATCCAAGTTCAAAGCGATCAGTATTAAAAATGGTAAGTGAATGTATAACGACCTAATATTATTTTTTATTTTTTTTAAATTGAGTAAGGGATGTGAATGGGGCTTTATTGAATTTTCACCAGCTGGTTTAGAAGCGACGTAAAAACAATGTAGTCCACGTCGGCATCGAACGGTATGCTAAGATCATAGTGCTGATGGTATTTCGTCTTCTTCAGATGTCATCCGCTATGCAGGTTGGTGACCATTTTTTCTTCAGGTACCCTCTCCGCTGCGATGGTTGGCGACGATCCTGGCTATTTGTATATTTTCGAGTGCTGCTCGGAACAAGGACCCTGTACTCTTCCCATATGATTTACGTAAATTGGAAAGCCAGGATATATGCGTCTTCGTCCTTGAGGTCTTCTACCTTGAATTTTGCCTTGAATTATAAGTTGCATTAGACCCTACATTTCGTTCAGCATTATATTTCCAAAATTACTCGGGTTTCCGGGTCTTTATAATGTCCATTAGCCCTGGCGTCGTTTGAAGCCTCCCAAATACAGTTTCGTTTCGAACTCGGTCAACGCACGATATCATAAGCACTTTTCTGTACAGCAACATTTCAAATGCGTCTGCTTTTTTACATATGTATTATTTGAGCGTCTATGATTCAGTGCCATACAAAAGGACGGGGAAGACATATTATGCATAAATGGACTTATTGTGCATAAATATAGTTGTAGGCTCAAGTTCTTGGCACATATCAGTTTGGTCAGTTTATAGACCGTATAGACTTGACGTGCTTGTTCAAATATGCAACTGATCTCCAAGTTGTGGTTCCATTTCTCATTCATGTAAATTCCAAGTTATTTATATTTCTCTGTTCGTTGTAGGTATAGGTTCGCTGTTAAGAAAGATTGACTTTTGTAGATATTCATGGCGACTAATTATCATAAATTTGCTTTTGCTTTATGATAAGCAAACTGTAATTTTCACCTATATCATTTAGGCTTTGCCTGAGTTGCTGCAGATCGTCGAAGCTGGTGGCAAGCAAGACTATGTCATCGGCTAAACGAAGGTTGCTGACGAGGACTCCGTTAATTTTGATACCCTCAGTCTGATTTGCAAACGGCTCTTTAAAATCGACATCAGAATTAATATGGCGACAGAAGACGGCCCTAGCGTACACCTCTCAAGATTTCTATTAACTCCATTGGTTCTTCTTTGACTAAAACATTTGCTGTTTGATTCCAGTAGATGTTTGCTATACATCTGTTAACTCTCAGTCTAAGCCTCTACATGTTAAAATCTCGATTGGCTTTTCGTAGTCAATGAAACATGCAAAAAATGGCTGTTTCATATCCCAGCATCTCTGAATAAGCACTTGAAAGCTAAAAAGCCACCGTTAGACTGTTTGAAATTTAAAACGTAAACCGTTTCGAAATAGCTAGCTATTTGTGTTTTGATTATATTTAAAGCAATTGTTTGCCTTATCAGCTGCACCGCTTCGATTATTTTTCTAACGATTTCCAATAAAGTGGGTTTGTTGTCTGATCGGGAGACAGTGGGGTCGTGTAGTGGCGCCGCTCCTGACACGGAAGTCGGGTCAGCGATATGTGACCTCTTCAACTGCTGACACAGAAACGAATCCGGCTGCGTGTGAGAGAACATCTTTGGTCTCCCTCGCAGATAATGAAACGCGACTAAACAGCACATCAACACGTCGCTATTGTGCTCCTGGAGCCCATTGCAATTTACACTGCGTCATAGGGCACTACGGCATAGGTGTAGCGGTATAATGACACGATGCAAACTCGGGTTTAAACTCAATTTTCACTGCAAACTCAGGTGGTCTCCTAGATTTATGCAATTCCTCGTAGTTTGGATGAAGGTTGGATCCAGATGTAGATGAAGATAGAAGGTAAATAGCGCCTGTCATAAACTTTACTACCAGATTTACGAATTTAATAAACTGTGCTTTTTATAAGTATTCTGGTTTTAATTCCATCATTATTTCATTATTGTATTCTGATACTCGCTCAACGCGATTACATTACTTAGTGCATTATATTTAATAATGATATATAATTTCGCGAAACGGTACAATCTTCTCGTACATTTGGACCCAGTAATTTCGATGCAAAACCATGTTTTATATCAGCAAGGAATCGCAATTAAACGGACGGTATGACTATATTTACAAATATATAGTTTAATGCACCACAGATAGACAGAATAATAATAGAAAAACAAAATTTGGATGTTTAAAATTGGTTTCACGGAATTTAAGATATTAAAAAGAAAAATAATCGGAGAGGGAGAAAGGACGATTGTGTGTTTCTAATTGGCTTAATTGGAATGCCTGTAACAACGAATCTAATCAGCATTTGCTCCTCTTCTGTATATAACTGGACAATTAAATTATCCTTTACGAGTACCTTGGTTATGCAGTTCCTTGCCTGGCCGAACACTGAAACCGCAATCCATACCAGTCGACGGCTTTTACTCACTTTCTTTCTATTTTTAGCGAATCTGTGCGTACTCGTGCGATATTTTCTCATACGAAGGTAACGAATATTATTGACTAAATGAGTATTAACCGCGATGACAGCCTGGCCGCCCTTTCTACAGTCAAATTAGTCGTATCGACTGTTGTCGAGATGTGGCAGAGATATTCCTCTATCGGTCACTATCACAAGTACTTGGTATTTCAGTCTAATGCCGCTAAATTCATAAAAGAATCATCTTAAATTGAAATAGCAAATAAAGATAAAGTTAGTCTGTGGGCATCTTTTTCAGTTACGTAATCATGTTATAATATGCCAGCGTGTTTTTAATACGAGACTTAAATTGTTGCCTCGTCAAGTTTAAAGTTCCAACAGGAATTTCCTTAGAATGCTCGGGTTACCACTCTCCACCCCTCTTAGCAGTATGAATACGTGACAAAGTGTCAGTGTCAGAGTTATACCCGACCATTCTTGATCCATTCCAAATATAAAATCTGAAGGGTATAAGAATGGATACTACCCAAAATGTTTCTAGTAGAGAAACCATAAAAAAGTTGGTTTACTTTTCCCAGGACAAGTTAAGCTTTGGGTGTAGAATAGCTTTCTCTGACGGACTCCAAATCGGTGTATTCACTTCAAATTGGCGCCTTACAATAGAGTTGAATAGAAGACATTACCCGCGTATCCGCAAACTGCTTCGACGAAGTACTAGGGATGTCGTGTGATTGCGAAATATCAGGATCGAATCAAAAATCACCCCCTCACCCCCCATGTGCTTCGTTTCCGTCACATACTGCAATGCTACCAACCTATATGCAGTGGTGTATATTGGCTTCTAACTCAGGGTAGGCAGACAAGGACACGGAGTGAAATTTCGACCACGAATCAGTGAGATCGCCCCCACCCCCTTCCCCCTCCTAAGTTGTTTATTCAGCGCACGCCAATACCCATATGATACTGGCATTGTACGATACTTTGAGTATGTCATAACGGAACATGGAATCAGTGTTCGTCCTACTTATCTTATGCAGTGGTCTCTGGGACTATTGTTAACATGAATCGAATTAGCACTTCTGTTATGTGCGCTCGATTGTTGTAAAACGCTTGTAATTCGCGGGAATCGCGCGGTGGGTCGCGATGCTGGTGGCGTGGGATCAACTCTATCGTTTTTCCGTTCAAGAGTTTGCCCCCTTGAAAAGGCGGCGACGCGACGTGCCATGCATGCGGATATAATTTGCAAAGCAGCTTCTTTTAATTAGTGTTAATTAGCAAGCGCCGTTATATATAACAACACAAGCCACTGAAATGTTCGGTCTAAAGCTTTAAGCTGGGTACTCGCAATTATCACATTTGTTTCAACGGTTATCGCGGGAAATATTACGTCATTTAATGACAAAAATGTTTACCATATTTTTGTTCACGGATGTCCTAGGAATTGCCAAAAACATAATTTGACACAAGGCTGGCCTATAAAATAACATTAGCTCCAGTCTTGTTATACGTCCTAAAAGAAGCAGTTTTGACAAAGGCCAACCGATCGAGACTTAGGAATTATAAAATATGCAAGGAAAAGCTAGAGACCTGCAGACCAGAACAGATATGCAAGCTTCTAGGAGGAAAGACGATCACAAAAAAGATTACGACCTACAGGATGAATTATACTAAGACCTACTGGTCATATTCTCCGCATACACTTACAGCCACATGGAGATACTCAGCAGATAAACGAAAAGTAGGAAGACCGATATTACTACACATGAAAAGATTGCCTTAATCGTCGTATAACATACTTTGACAAAATGCAAGAGAAATAGGAAGAATTGACAAAATACAAATCCAAAATGTGAAAAGCGTTCCAGAAAGTATATAAGATAGATGAAACAGTCACAGAAACAAAAATAGGAAGACAGATATTACACATGGAAAAATTGCATTAATCGTGGTATATGATACTTTGACAAAATGAAAGAGGTATGGGAAGAATTGACCCAATACAAATCCAAAATGTGAAAAGCATTCCAGAAAGTATATAAGATAGATGAAACAGATACAGAAACGAAAATAGGACGACATATATTACTAATTACACATGTAATTTTTATTGCATTAATCGTGGTATAGGATACTTTAACAAAATGAAAGTGGCATGGAATGAAATGACACAAGACAAATCCAAAATGTGAAAAGCATTTCAGAAAGTATAAAAAAGGGTTGAAACCGATACAGAAACGAAAGTAGAATGGCAGGTATTATTACACGTGGAAAATTGCATACTTTAACTAAATGAAAGAGGAATGTGAAGATTTTTGACAAAAGATAAATCTAAAATGTGAAATGCATTTGAAAAAGTATATAAAATGGATGAAACGGAAACTATACAGAAACTAGTAAAGAGGTGGAAATGGGTGGATCGCTTTTACAACGAAACATCAAAAAAATATGACAGAAAGATCCAGTATATACTTAATATGGACTAAAGAAGTGAGACAGATAGACACAAAGACAAAATGGTTTTAAGTAGATCAGCCCATGCCGACTAAATAATATTAATAATAGCATTTATTGATTGTAGATTTTTATAATTTAAGTATAAAATTTAAGAAAAAATAAAAACATTTGCATAGGAAATTGAAATTTAAAAGCTACTTAAGCATATAAAATAAATCATGACTACAAAACCAAGTGGATTAATATGTCAAAAGGCATACGCTCAGGCATTATCCCGGATTTTCAGGATTCCCTGATTATCAATATAGGATTACCGTTTCTATTGTGAGCTTTTTGTTGTTCACTAAGTAGCAGATGTTTGTACACATTTTAAATGTAGCAGCTTAGCGGACCCTCGTCATATTAGCGAGTTGACTTCAGGTCACGGCAGCATTTACGGGTGAAGCTTATTTTGTAGATAGATTTTTTGTCAAGAGGAACCACCATCAAGTGGCCGCAGGCCCTGTACCATTCGAGTGGGTGTTTCGTGACTTCGAATATAGATACCAGGCTAATTTGTTTTCACTAGATTATGGAGGAATGTCGCAAAGTGGAGCTTTATGCCTTCGTCTCATGTTCAGCATGAAGGCGTTGGAAAAAAGGAGTGACATGACTCCGTGGCGGAATTGTGAAACAATATCTTACGCAGGCATTTTGCACTCTGCGATCTTCTCTCATTCTTATGCAGGCATGGACCTTAAACGCAGTCATCATAGTGTAGTATAGAATAAACGAAAGCCATCTGTTCACGAAGTTTGCATAGGGAGTTTATTCGAAATAAACACCGTACAAACTACGTGTTAACATGAGGTTCATAGAGCATGTTAAGTCCAAACTATCGTCAGCATGCTATGATCTATTACGCATCAGAAGTCGCATGGAGAGATCTGGGTGATATCAGCGTATTACGCGCTGGTTAAATCATATTGACGTATGGTATTCTTCTATTGGGTACCTACTGCAGGGCACATCAAAGGTGTATTCCCACTACAGAAATTACCCATACGTGCAATAGTGGGTATTGGTCTACGGCAGTCATGCCGTGAATACTTTTAAAAACTAGGTATATTGACCGTATATGCAATTTTTGCTCAAGAAGCTCTTTGCGAATTGTATTCCAATAAAAAATCGGCGATATCCCACGAGGAAATACATCGGCATGACACTTGGAATAAAAACCATTACCTCCAACCGATTATACCGCGTATGGCCAAATTCCACTAGTCTCTACATAGGGGTTAAACTTTTTTTTATAAATGGGCTGATAAATTAAAGGCGATTAAAACATGAATACTAGTATTTTCAAGAGATCTATCCGGGTGTACCTTTTTAAAATACTTTGAAAACAACTGAGTTAAATTGAATAACAAATATAAGATTAATTTAATACTTTATTCATTTAAATGTATACAGCATATTTAATTTTTATATAAAAAAAATGTAAGATATACTTAGTATAGCCATTTATAACATTCCTTGATCATTCCTACACAAATGTAAATTGTACTGGAAATACATATTCTGTATTCTGGATCGAAAATAGGTCCGAGGTTCGGGACATTGTCGACTTGGGGTAGCGATTGGGATGCTATTACTATATCTGGAATTCCAGTATTAATGACATTTGCTCTTAGATTCCCGGAACCAATTATGAAGTAGCAGGTATAAGGTATTATGCGATGTGAAAGCGGCAACCTCGGGCGCCGTGTACCTCCCGACTTTGAACTTCTTGCTAAATGTGATGTCCTCTCTGTACGGCAGTTGTTCATCATACTATCTATTACTAAAAAGCATTCACTAATACTCTACGATACGATCCTGTCCTCCAATCCAGCAAAAAACGAGCAGATATTGTTTGTACTACTATACCGTTTCGATCCGCACACTCCCGCAGATTATTTTTCTTTCTAGATAGTTTTCTGTAAATAGAATAAATTTCTCTTTATAGATTTACCGAATTTACCAAGTAAAATGTAAAAAAAACAGTACAAGACTGCCTAAAAGGCATAATATACGAAGATACTGAAAACCTATTATTAGTTGTTAAATAACGAGGCAGCATTTAAACTACAGAATAAGTAGAAATGTACTGTAAAGCTCTTTTATTGTTATTTCACATATTCTTATATTTAAGCACCAACTCACTCTTATAAACTAGATACCTAAGACACAAGTATTTTTTCTTGTTGCTTAGTTTAGGTATCCCCTTGATTACAGAACTACAACCTTAATTTATATTCCAACTTAACAATCAATAATTATCTTGTAAATTTTTGTATTCGGCAACATATATATCAATATTAGTCAATATTAGGTATATAAGCTTCATTTATTAAGGCTAAGTTTTTATGCAGAAATAAAATGATCGTATCTTATCTTACTTCAAAACACCGAACCGTCGGTGTTGGTGAGGCCCTTTTTTGTTGATTTGTATGAAATTAAGCTACTTTTACGTATACCTTATCTATGTCATAACTGTCCTAAATAAAATGTAGACATGTGCGATAGAGTGCGTGTCGGACGACGGGATGAAAAGGCGCACTTGTGCAAGATTTAATTGTCATCTAGCAACTGCGGCTCATCCGCTATTGTGCAATAAAAGCGCCGTCTCCATCTCGTCGGCGGGTGGCGGGATTAATAATAATTGGCGTTTCATGTTGGGACCATATGTCGGGTTACGCACTCATGTCGTCTTGCCTTATTAACATGTTATTTACATGCCTCATTGAGGGCTCGCGGAAAGGGCGTTGCCGCTTGCCGCTTATCTCGTACGGTACCTACCTAGTTCAGTTAACAACTGCGCGTGGGAAAACATCTCTCTTGATGGCACGCTCAAGTTATGCAATTAGTTTCACACTAATGTGCCGCCCGCTCCTGTAAAATTTAGCTTCTTGGACTGTAGGCTACTGTAACCCTTTAATAGGAACTGAAACGGAAATATGATAGATAAAGATACAGCTTTGGATTTAATTGTATCATACGTAAAAAATAGGATACAAAAGGTAGATATACCAGACTCATAATTGTCTACTAATAATAGTCACATTCTAATTTTAACAACTTTTACTTTAAACACTTTTTTCCCACCGCGACCGCCTCATTACCAACAAGCTGTACGCGAGGGTTCTCCCGCGTTAAAGTCTTTGTGCTGTTGAAATTTAGTTATGTGTCTTATTTAATCTGCTGAATATGAATACATTTTTAAATATGCACCATTCTGTAGACCTATTTAAATACTACATTTTATCCATACATATTTTCTATACATCTCCAAGGCAAAAATTTAGCATTTACTATGCTATTTTTCGTGAACGTGCACTGTGAGTAACTTGAGACACACCTGCTGCTGTCAACATTTCCACTATTAGAAGGTATATACGGTACATAATGTAAAAGAGAGAGAGAGAGAGAGAGAGAGAGAGAGAGAGAGAGAGAGAGAGAGAGAGAGAGAGAGAGAGAGTAGCTTACATATTAATTTACATTCTGGGATGTTTCGTTATTATTCCTTAGAAGGTTAATCCTTAAAACGGTACAATTCCGCAATACCTGCAAACTCGCATATTTTCTGCTATTTTAAAAAATGTATAATTTGAGAACCGCTAAAATATATTTTTGATATATACACCAACCTACTGAAATACTACTTTTCATCCACACATATTTTCTATACATATCTAAGGAAAATTTTGGCAATAACAGTTTTATTACGGGTTGCTTCCTATTTGCCCCTTGTAACTACATTTTTTTTTAAATTATAACTCGAGAACCGATGAACATGAGTAATTTATATCGGTACAATCGATTTCTAAAGTATTAAAAAAATCATGTGATCGCATTAGTTCTCGAAATAATCAACTTCAAAACTTTGAAATGGCACTTTTTTCCGGCCTAAATTTTATTTTATACGATATCTCGGAAACTATTCAACCCACTTCGATATCGTATAGCCTAAAACCAATAAGAATAGGCACGCTACATTTAATGCAAAATCATTCGACTGGTTCTCGAGGTATTATAGGTATTATAACACACAGTCAGACAGAGAGAGAAAGACCAGATTCAGTGCACAATATGAAATATCGTATAAACGTGTTATGAATTGGTGCGATAGTAAAGTTGTTTCTGGCAGTTATATGTAGCAGGTATATTTCTGGCGTATTTTGAATCAAAATCGAAGGTTTGGAAGTCATTTAATTTTTTTTTTTCATTATTTAATTAAAATCTTGTTAAATCTCAAAAATAATCAACACATAAGCAATAATTACAAGCATTTTACTTATTGGTCTTCTCGTGGAATTAGCATTTCTAAAAAAGTTGTTCATTATTTCAAATACATATTAATATTAATTTAAAGTATAACAAAATATAACAAATTTCATTTTTGTAGCGATGCGCAAATCAAGAAATAGCGTCGGATTAATCGCAATTCTCTAGCCTACTGGAAATGTCGAGTTTTGCATTTATATGTATTAAATGAAACATAATGTAGCACAGAGATAATTTCAGCATCTAATGCAATATAATATAATATCACCCATCATATATTTATTTATCGAAATGACGTCATAATTAGTTGAATCGAAACAAATTCGACTCAAATGCAATCAATATCGTCCACTGCTTGACAAAAAATTGCCTGTGTAAAAAGTCTACTTATCTCTGAATCTGTTTTGTAATTAAACGAAGCTTAAAATGCGTTTATTTCTATCGTTGGAGATCCAGCGGTCAACAGCTCTTAAACGCGGTTGGTTTGAAAAACACCTCAACGGCGTTTTATGCATATTTTTATTTCAAAGGCGGTTAGAGATTATTTCATTAGTGATATAAAGTGTAATTTTGACGTTGGCGGCATACATTAAAAAGCTCACATTTAATTGGTTGTAAAAAACAATATTTGGATTCAACGAATTCGCAATTTCTGTACTCTTTCGTTCGTCACAAAAAACACATAATATAATACAATAAAATAAGTTTATTGTGCTAAAATAAAAAATATATAATAGGCCAGTCAATTTGTACATAAAATAAATCTCGACCATGCAAAATATCATGCAGTTTTAATTTTTACTTTCCCAAAAAAAAAAACAATGTGTTACACGAAGTATGTAAATAGGGAATGTTCTGCCTTCGAGCAAAATTTGGAATTCGAGTTTACGCCGGATGTTCACTTTTTGAGATCTTGATAATCCAAAAAAGTGGTTTCTGGAAAAGTCGCGCGCGCGTGTGTGTGTGTGTTTAACTGTGTCTGTAACCACTGTATCTCAGAACTGTACCACCAATTATGACCAAATGGCGTACAAAAATAGTTCATTCATCCTAACGCCAAGATTTGAAAAGCTGGTGAGAGATATCCACCATTAGGTTTCAAAATGGCGCCCTTTTCGAAATTTAAAATAATCATAATTCCTTTAATACTGAACCTTTTCTGTAGGACGCATACTTTAGAATATATAGAGCAAAAAACGAAGCCACCTCAAATAATTCGCTGTTATTTCGGCATTGCACACTTCCAACAGGTCTTTCGAGCGCAATCTTGGTCTCTTGCTATTGGCACAAGTCCTAACAGCATATAAACAATGTTAGAACTACATGACCTTTTGGAAGGTCGGATGTATAAATCGACTGGGCTATAAGAAATCTACAGTGGGTTTAAAAAAAAATTAAATGCACAAATGGTGGACTTATCACTACAGCGATATCTTACAGTCGACCATTTGATAACATAATTTTTCCTTGTCATCGTACGGCACACATAATATAGTTAAATTTAATATAAAAACAAATATATAAGCATCCTGTTTTTTAAGTTTCATTCGAGGTATTTGTGTTTACACGACAAGCAAGTTCATATTGTATCTTTCGCTCAAGCATCTGGTTTCGGGCTGTTATTTATTCACTCGTCCATAAAGTTGCTCGGCACGACAGATGGTAGTTGCAACCGCTGCCACGCTGGGCTGGGCTGCGCATATGGGGTGTAAAATAACCCCCCAGGGACGAACAGGGCGTTTGAACGACAAAAGTAGAGCGTGGGGCGTGGAATATAAATAAATTATGAAGCCCTTCGAACGGAACCCGCAATTATTTGGCTATTACTAATCATTGTTGTGGTGGACGCTTTACACTGTAAGATAAGATAAGGGCGTTTATTGTTAACTGTTTGTCGGTTGTACAAATCTTTGGTTACATCAGGTTCAACACAGTTTACAGGAAAGATGTACCGGCGCGGTGACGAATCGTAGCCCGGGCATAGACGTCTATAATTTTTTTTTATAAAGGACTTCAATACCTATCAGAATAGTCCCCATGCAGTTATCAGATTTAACGTTTAATATAACATTTTCGAGATTTTCGCTTTTTTGTGAGTTTTGCGATAGTATCGATACTAGTCACTTATATATTTTTGAAGGTCAGTTTCCTCCTAATTATTTTTTTGTAATTTACTGGTACTTTTTTATTTGTTACATATTGCTATTAATACCTTGTAATTTTATTAAAGGTCAGCTTCTTCCTTTTAATTTACTGATACTTATAGATCACTGAAATATTGCTATTAATAATTGGCATTTTACTTAAGTAAAAACCACTGAAATATCAAAGTCAAAAATTTAATTAGTGATAACGAATTTAAAATAAATACGGTAGGCCTCTAAATGAAATCGCGTCTTCAAAAACTTATTTATACTTGATATAAAAATTACTGAATTGGTTTAAAAAATAAGTTATTCATAGTATTAGGCTCAAAGGCGGAATTTTAAGATAAGAAGTTTGCTATATACACCACTACCATTAATGAATTCTCTGAAAACTAAATTATGCTTTAAGTATTTCATATTTGCTTGTGACAAAACTCCTAAAAATAAGACATTTGGCTCTACGATAGCACTGTATCGTAATGCGTCTCGATTTTGGGCTGTTTTATTATTATTACGAGTATTTACAAGGCGGCTAAGTAGCCTGTTGAATTATATATTGAAGATATTTGGGGATAAAATGTGAAAATTGATGAAGTTTTGTTTCGGGTCTTGCGGGTTTTTCAGATAAATGTGAATATCTTTCAAATGGCGGCTCTCCGTCTTCGTTTACAAAAAGCATTGCGACCTCATTGGATGTTGGTGCATTAAAACAGCGTTGATTCGATTGCCGATCACAGCGCAAAGCCATGCTGACGACGGGAATTTGAATGCTAGATTGAGCTACTTCTTCGACTTCTCTTTGTTCGATTTCATGCAGTAGCATATAACTTGCCGCAATTCTATTATTTTCTCGATAAAAATAATCGATTCTCTCAAGAATATCTCGACGACACATAATTTTCTGCATGAGTTTGATGAATATGTTCTGCTTGTGTACAATCCAGAACATAAAGCTGGGCATATTGAGGTGTCTCATTATTTATTGTTTGTGTGTGTGATGAGTTTAGCCATTTATTTTAAATACGTATGGACCACGACCCGGCATATCGACGATTTTGGCACCAATTGATGTGAATGACAAAGCATTATCGTAAGAACGAATCTGGTCGCGGAAATGACTCCAATGCGGATAGTCTGGATCTGACAGCATACTGACAGCTTCTACAAAATGTATTGCTTAATTGCGAATCGCCTGATTTTAGCGTTGTTGAGTAATCGATGTGATGCTATATTTGCCATATAATGCGCTTCTATATGCTGGGAATTAAAACTTTCAAACAAGCCATGACATCACTGTGATGCGCCATGAGCAATTTGATGAATAACTAATTCTTTAGGTGGCATTCGCTCGACGCGTTGTCGTTGAGAGGCAGCATTGGCAGTATGAAGAACTTCAAATTATTGGGGCGTAAGTCCATCGATATATTGTTGCTGTGATGAAGTATGAGCAACACGATGTGCGGCTAATTCTTCGGTGTCATTTGATTGATGCGTTCTTGATGAAAGGCAGCATCTAAGGCACGAATTTTCTCACTCGAATTCTGACTGCTTTGCCCGCTACCTCTTTTGTCTTTCATTAGCCAAGCGACGCTTTCTAGAAGCAGGATCTTCGTCCTCATTCATTATATATAACATTTAAAATATATATATATATGTTGAAAATATTAAATTTCATTGAATATATAAAGGTCATACCAAACGCCAAATAGGCCCCCCTCTGCGCCGGTAAATGTCACGCCGCGTCAAAAAATTCTTCTAAATTCGAACTCCTAATATATTGTCAGTACCTACGTACCTCTTACGCCGTGTCTCGTGCCTTTTTCTAATTTCTAATTTAGAAAAAACGCTCTTTCGCGTTACAGAATCAGTGAGTCAGTACCTAATGAGCGTAACTATTATCATGATC
>JAOPUG010000215.1:1068481-1079381 GCA_027564375.1 Micropterix facetella
ATCATCCTGATTTTTTATATTTTTTGCATATTTCAAAACTGTCACTTGACAGGTGTCAAAGCATTAAAAACATAACCTATAATTATTTGACTGTGATTAGAAGTTGCTATTCGGAATTTTTACTCCAAGTTGTTAATGTTTTTTTATTCAAAACTGTATATTCAGTAACTAGTGAGTTTGTGTAGTTGAACTTTCATGATGGATATCACGCCAAGGAAGCGCGAAAAGATTGTCACTTTGATTGAACACACGTCTATGTAACAAATAGCCCTTGCTAGGGAGTGTGGAGTGAGTCAAGGAGTAGTAAGAAAGATTTTGAAGCGTAAAAGCGAAACGGGATCAACTGAAGTGAAGAGATCGGGCAACTGTATAAGAAAAAGAAAGACGACGCCAAGAGACGATAGTTTTTTGCTTCGAAATAGCAAGTTGAACCTAAGAAAACAAGTCACGACCTGCAACAAGACTTAGGAGCATCACGCGTAGCAATACATGACTCAACTGTCCACATAAGACTTTTCGAATCTGGTCGGAGGGCTATTCGACCACAAAAAAAACAACTTCTCACTGACTGCATGAAGAAACTGAGGCTGTTCTGGGCCAGAAAATACTCCAACTGGACTGCATAAGACTGGAAAAGGGTCTTATTTACAGATGAAACTCACTTCATAGTTCAGGGACAGCGGTTTAAATTCGTTAGGAGGTCTCAAAACGAACAACTGACTCCAGCTCATATTGACCAAACTATAAAATATCCAGTGAAAAGAATGTTTTGGAGGTGTTTTTCATACATGGACGTTGGA
This sequence comes from Micropterix facetella, assembly GCA_027564375.1. Classification (NCBI taxonomy): domain Eukaryota; kingdom Metazoa; phylum Arthropoda; class Insecta; order Lepidoptera; family Micropterigidae; genus Micropterix; species Micropterix facetella. The sequence goes on from JAOPUG010000215.1 coordinate 1,069,282, forward strand.
TCTTTAATGCCAATCGATGGTATGAAGAAAAGCCAAAAATACACATCCATGTTGGAACAACATTTGAATAAAGAGCTTGAAAAGTGCCAACCCCAAGGAGGAGTAATTCTTCAACAGGACTCTGCTCCCTGACACAAGCCGAAGGAAATGATGAAATATTCCTAGGACAAGGAGATAACTGTTCTAGATTGGCCTGGGAATTCACCCGATCTGAACCCTATCGAGAATTTATGGGCCATTTGCAAAGCTAGACTGAGCAAAATCGACTGCACTACAAAAACAAAGATAATAGAAGCGGTCATTCAGGTTTGGTATCGGGATGAGAGGATCTCAGAAAACTGCCAAAAACTAGTGAAGTCCATGCCAAAACGTGTAAAAGCAGTTAATGAAGCCAAAGGCGGACATATTTTCTATTGATTAGTATAATATGTGTTGTATAATTTTGTAAAAATATTATTTTACAAGCAATAAACGGTTTTAATATAACAATTTTCTATGATTCCATTAATTTGCACAATGCTGTATCTGATCATGGTCGGATCGCATCAGACACCCAGAAGTCTTAAGTTGAGCTAAAATCCACGGCATAAAGGCATATATAATGCGGCGGCAGCTGCACTGTTGCTCCGGAAGCCGTACCCGCGCAGCCTGCTAGATTAGCGGGCCGCAGCGCGAGTATCGCAGTTCAGCAGTCCTCACCGCAGAAGATGCCATGTACCTAGAAGTGTGTACTAGCCCACGACCACATATGAGACTTGCCGCAGGGCGCCCAGCTCTGCGACGCCACTCCCAGAAACCGGGTCAATGGGTCCAGCTCATGCGAAGCCCCGCAAGAAAGGCGAATAGCCAGCAGAAGACGTCACGGGCTCTAAATACAGGGTTCATTGGCTGAATCACGACGACGACGGGCTGGCGCAGACGTGTGCCCGGCATGCCCAAAGAGAGGGTGGCGAAGCGCATCTTCTACTGCGGGCTTCGAGGGAACATGCGCAAGCAAATCAGAAAAGCGCCATATGAAGAGGCGTAATCGCGTCCTCTGAATGGGAGTTGCTGGTTGGGAATCGTCCTGGATGGATACAGCGCACGAACTCTTTTGAGGACAGAAGTAAAGTAAAGCTATATATAACAAAACGGACTGACAGCATCATCATTATCATCAATGTCGAACAGTCGATGTTCTTCAATTTCATGCGGCAATGGTTGTAGCATTTTCCCCAAATCGGTCGATAACGGTTGATGCGAGAGCGCGAATATATACGGGCGCTCTTAAAAAGCCGGCAATATTGCCAATGACTGTCGGCTAAGTCGATTCGCTACTCTGCTTATACGTGTGATATGCGCAACGCTTCGTGCAACATTTAGAGCGCAATACGCCTGTAACGAAAGCGGCGTTTAGCGGAGTACGCGGACTGGGTTCAGTTCGCCATTACCGAGTGAGGCTCGGCCGCACCGACCGCGCCCCGCATGCCAATCACCTCAGTTTCAACTCAACGCACCATAAATTCCGGCCCTTTACATTCGTGCCACCCGGCAAACATGCAAGCAAGCGAGCCTCCGCGACGCAACGCGATAAGGTAATGAAATCCCATAAAAAGTCCCGTGACTCGTAGTCGAGTGCGCCTGGAGTTCGTCAACCACTCGCGCTGTTCAACTGCTATTATTAACCCAAATGATTATATGTGTTTTGCAAAGCCTAGGTACGGAAGGGGTAGAGGCCTGAACTAGAGGCGACGGAGCGAGAAATGTTCCCTACCAATGGCGGGAAAGGTAACCATAGGTTACTAGGAAAGGTTTGCAATACAGCTTGGTTTATTTAATGTTTTCAATGTAATTTCCTCTACATTCAATACACCTCTGCATCCTCGGAAACCAATCTTTAAAGCAGTTCTGCCAAGTTTCACTAGGGAGTAAAGCACACTCGTTGTGTCAAGCCCGCAGAAGGTCCTCATACTGGAAAACCGCCTCCCTTTTAGCTTCATTTTCACATGCAGGAACAGTGCAAAGTCGCAAGGAGCAAGATCTGGACTGTAGGGAGGGTGCTTGAGAAGTTTCAGTCCTGTTGTGGTCAAATATTCGTTGCAGACTTTGGCGCGGTGAGCTGGAGCGTTATCGTGATGGAGGAACCAGATGACCATTCTTGACTTTGGCCGCGGGTTCTTCATAGATCCAATGACTTAAGCATTCACTGTTTAGTATACCACTTAGCGGTGACTATCTTTTGTGTGTCCAAAACGACACGTTCCACAATTCCACTCGATTTGAAAAATACAGCTATCATTTTCTTCTTCACAGATCGGGATTTTCTGGCAACAACGGGCGTGTACTCATGATCAAAGACCCAACTTCGTTTTGAGCCTTGGTCGGCACATCGTAATAGTAAAGCCAAGTCTCGTCACCTGTCTCAATGTTGTTCACATACCGAAATTGCCCCTTATCAAACTTTTTTTGCATCACCCGCCACTAAGTCGCACGTCGTATCATCTGCTTTTCAATAAGTCGATGCGGCACCCAGAGAGTACAAAGTTTCTTCAGATTGCTGGCACATTTAGACCTAAAGTACCCTCTATCTGTTGGTAGGTCACTCGCCTGTCCTCGTCAAGCTTTTTCCTCTGTAACTGACGTTCTTGGCCTTCCCGGCCTCTCAACATCCTCCAGAGTGAAATTTCCCTCTTGGAATTTTCTATACCACCTGACATTCGTTGTACGAACTGGACAAACATCACTTAGTGCAAGTCCTGATCTATGTATGTTTAAGCCACGTACGAAATTATTACGCAAAACTGCCCTTATCTCATTTCGTGACCACGATGCCATCGCAAGCACCTTATAGTCTCACTTCTAATCAATAACTGAGCCCACCGACTTTCCTAGTACCCTTTGACGGCTCGACAACGGACAAATAGACAAGAGTCGAGGCCTATTCGGCTGGGAACCAAACGACTGGGATTGCATGCTACATATATTAATATTCAATTCACATTGGCAGCTGGTTAAGTTAAAAGATGGCAGATACGTAGCAAGCAAATTAACATAGATATCCGATCAGTGCTGCAAGAATGTGCCACCCGAATAGGAGTGCTCTTAAGACTGTAAATATAATACACCAAGGAGCACATTTCAAGGTCGTGGAGCAGCTGCGTTTAAGGCAGACGGGGAAATATAAACCAATCGACCAGCATACTAGCAACTTAAAATTGATATAGAATAGTAGGAGAATGAGGATCTAGGATTGTGAGGGCAGTTAATATATTTATCGTATTTGTGTGTATCTTGCTCTATTTTTAAGTCCATAATATTTATTATATTCGAGATATTTTTGTCTTGCCTTTTGTTTAATGTTCTTTGTATCGCTGATGCGCTTGTCTATTTCTTTTTGATTATTTTATTATAACCATCTGTATTTTGGCTTTGTCTTGTGCCTCTTTTTGTCAAAGTATCCCATGTCATGATTAAGAGAATTTTTCTTTGTATATCGGTCTTCCTACTTTCCGTTTGCCTGCTGGAAAGTTAGGGCTTAATCATTTCTGTTATCGTCTTTGCTTCGAGAAGCTTGCATTTTGTTGGTCCATTTTTGTTTTGTTTTGCTTAGTTAGCGCTGTTGCTTTCAAGGTGTATGTATATCCTGTCAACTTGATTTAGCCATTGGTAGAAACAAATATTTTGCGGACAACACCGCTATTGTGAATTGTTAATGTTCCAGACACAAAATGATTATTTACAAGTGATAAGTGACAAAATGAATAGCAGCAAATGAAAAGATCTCATCAGTTTTCTTCCGCGTCGTTTTCCTTTCGGTTGCTCGCTTGAGAGATATGATGAACTGTAGCTTTCCACTTTTCTCGCCACAACGAAACCTCGTCTATATAAGGAGGAAAGCAGCCACAATCTGATCGACATGAAGAATAAATTGTCCGAAGCAGCCAAGGACAGAGTTAATTCCCTTGTGATCTTCCTGAGGTTTCAGCAATATTTTCAGCTCTTATGGCTTATTGGGTTTTAATCAGGATAGTATTAGAAATGTTATCGATGGATGAGAGGGGGGGGGGGGCAAATGCCGCCCATCGTGTTGATTTGAGAGTTGCCGGGTAGTTCAGCCACATTGAAATGCTTAACAGATATAACTATGTACATACGCAGTGCAATTATTAGTTGAAATAAAGTAAATGGATTACAAAATGTCTGAGTAACCGAAATAAGTAATATAAAGCAATTACAAAAATCAAAAACAAAATGATAGATACTATTTCACGGAAAAGGAGAAAGGGTGGGAGGAGTAGAAGCATGCATACATGCATACAAGTGAGAGACGAAATGCTTTTTAGAAGTAGCTTACAGCGATAGCACGTCTCTGATATTTGGAGGGAAGTATTATTATAAGTAGTATAGATGATCAGTGATCTTTTCGATTTTTTTTTTCTAATATCCATTGTAAAAAAACTAAAAGGAAATTATCCACCTAAAGGAGGTTTTTTATCAATGAAATTAACGCAAGTATCTAGGATTTTATTCTGATCAGTTTGGCGATGGACATATTGTATGTTGGACAGTATCGTTCCCCGACATAATTGTTTGTATCCTGACACTAATTTGTTTTACATAATATGTTTCATTCCCGCATAATTTCCCGTTTCCGGATGTAAAAGGGCTTTCTGTCGGATTCCGTTCGCTGCTATTTCGCATATTGGGTATTTTAGCTACGCTCTGGGCGGTTGATATTAATCGCTGCCTTTGCTGACTAAAAATAGTCTGGCAACACCATTAAAAAGCGTTTCCAGCTGGGCGGCGACATCGGCCCGCCTAACGGCCTATCGGCCAACAACTACCGCAAAGAACAATTCGCCGTAACAGGGTAAACTATATAGTTTCGATATTTTTACGGAATCGTTAGGCGATGTCTAATAGGTTTAATTACCGTCGAATTACCTATGAAGTTGTCATTCTATAAACGAATTTTGAACTCAATGTTTTTTCATGAAAACTACTGGTCATACTGAAAGTTTCCCGAACTAGCCGCTTACATAAACAATTTATAAAAAATATTACTACATTTGAAATGTGAACCTTTGGCTGTAGAATAAAGTTTGTTTCGTCGAACCGTCATTAGTTTTTCATTGTCGCGTCATTTCAACAAATGCGTGTCTGTATTATGATAAATTTGACCCGTGAAAATTTTCGCTGTATGATTTTCTATGATTTACAAAGTGCAATTTGACATCTCAGCAGAGCCTCGCTCGGCTTTAAACTGCTTTTGGCAATGAAGCACCCAGAAAAGCAACAATTTGTAGCTGGTTTGCAGAATTCATACGCGGTCGTGTCAATAACAGTAATTTCGTTTAGGTTGCCCGTCCCTTGCTGTCAACAACAAAAACATAAATTCTGTGCGCCGCGTGATCGACACAGATATGACATTCGGGTTACCTTAGACATAGGCATAACATTTGGCTGTGAGAAAGCTGTATTCGTGGCGGATCTCATAAAATTTGACTGAAACTGCTAAAATGCCATGCTTGCCAGATTTAACGAAGGGGCGGCAAATTTAGTGTGAAACATAGTAACAAGGGACGAAACATGCGTGTACAAAGTGATAGCTTATTTTTGTAGGAAAACTGGGCACGTGGCTACTGTTACTTTTGGAGAATTATCGTACCCTGCTAATTGTTAGACGACCATTTGCTTGCCGGAAGTTTCTGAAGAAGTCCGTAGAAATAACCATAAACGCTGCATTATCTTGCACCATGACAATGCCAGCTCTCACGCGGCCAGACAGAGAAACGACTTTTTGAAGGAGATGCCCCTTGTAACTTATTTTTGTTCCCAAAAATTAAGAAACGATTATCAGGTCAACGATTTTCCTAGCAAGAAGAGGCTGTAATTGAATATGAAAAAATAATTCCGAGGTCACCTCAGAGGAGTGAAATAAATGTTATAACAATTGGTTTATATTTTTGTAAAAGTGTATTAAGCCCGCGGAGAAGATTTTGAGAAATGATAAATTGATTTTTAGATATTCATTGTATTTTCTTATTCATTCCAGAAACGTTCACTGTAGCCCGCGCAAATATTTAATTAAACGAAATGTTGAACCCTATTCTATACAGCTCGATCATTTTCATAAGAGTTGGTCTATGCCTCTACTGTAGAATTCCCGTGGATGAATGCTTTCATGGCGTTTTTCGTTGCCTCTTAGAATTACAATTTTCCCTCTTAATATACATATAAATAAAATTAAAAAAATAGAAGTCTGTTAGAACTACTGCAATTTTACAACTGTTGTAAGTATGTGGAGTGTTACTTGTGAATATGATTTAATCTGTTAGTAATTTAATTTAATTCTGATAATTTATCTTACGAGGAAACAGCGCAGGAAAAAGACACTACTGTAGGAAAATAATAATCGTGAAATATTGTATCAAGATAATTTGTATTATTTACCGAAGCTCCAGATATTTCCCGAAGAATAAATAAGTAAATACAATGTATGGTTTCGGCTGTGCGTTGATGAGTAAGTAATATTCGATTTCCATTTATTAGATAATCCTTTGTAACGTTTTAATTTTTATTCCTAGAATAAAATTATATCAAAATAAAATATTGCTTTTTATATGAATAATATTTTTGCTTTTTACATTTTTAGTTAGCTATGACGGATCAGAAATTATTGTCGTTAAACCGAAAAACCGCCGCATTTTACAAGAAGGCATTTATGGGGACTTTTAATACTTTAGACATTCGAGCTCACTAAATAACTGTGCAAAATCCCAAGTTCCTTCTAATTTGTAGACTTGATTGACACTACACGTAAAGCCTAAATATGGACGTAAAAGCTTGTGCTTCAATATTTTTTTAATGCAAAATCGAGTAAACTCGTTGCAAGCTCTATTGAAAAAACCTATAGATGGGCTGAATCACTGCGATATATTGGCTTTCATAAATTCTCGAAAATTATTAACTTTGACGGCGGTGATTTATTCAGATCATTTTAAGAAGCGTTCCCTTTTTAAAATATATGAAGCCGGTGCCGTACTAAATTTTCATTGTAGATTTTTTAACGCCTGTTATTTTTTGGTTTCAATTCTGCGAGCTACGGAATACTAACGAGGTATTATGGTCGCATACTGCGTGTTTGCGAACCGATCCGTCCCCGGATTTAAAAATTTAATTGAATTCCAGCGTATATAAACGGAAATTGTATCCTAAATTCACGAACAGTTGGCGTCGGGCGCCATGTATGGATTCAGTGCGTCAAAATATTGGGATTGTTAGTGTTGAGTAGGTACCAGGGTTCAAAAATATCATGATATTTACATAATAATACGCAGCTGCGTTTCACGTGACTCCGAGCTCCCAACAATTATAGCCTATTATATCTTGTCGTCTCTGACGACGTTTTTCAGATACTATTCCTACGATTCAGCTAACATTTATAACAAAATAACAGAAGGGCCGTAAAACCCTCTAAAATGCCATGGACATTTTTTATCATAATTATTACAATCGCACGCTCGTAGCGCTCGCTGCGGTAAAGGTACTTATTAGAGATGCCTGGTGGTTACGTATATATACACGCTCGGATTTCATTAGTATGCCCCGTGTCATACTCACGCCATAACGCCCGATGCGTTGATAATAAAGCACGGCTTACGCGTCGATAATTATATTAAACGATGGGGGTCTGTGTTTTCATTGCGTCACTGCCACGTCCTTTAAAACCGGTAGATGACACTACTATTTCTTTTACAAAAGTGCTATTTTCTTCGAGCATATGCGCTGACTAACAAGCACAGCTTTTATATTATTATGCAACGGATAGCAATCGACAAGGGTTTGTGTCTTCGCTGCGTCTTACCGCCACTTTAGCAATGAAACATTTCTTTATTAAAAGGATCTTCCTTTTTCAGTAATTTCTCCGTTTCGTTATGAAATAAAATTTTAGACAACGGTGTTTTTATTTGTTTTAGCCTTTATTTATTCGATGTGCAATGAAACAATCGCTAACCCCCCAGGTTACAATTAGTGCGACATGTAGAACCTTAACTCTAAAATCAATGCGCGCCAACTTAAGATGTATTTTAAGTTATGCAACAGTGGCGTGCATTAAGTTTAAAGTTATGGTAGGCATTCATGTAGATATGCTGTGGCAAATTTCGAGATAGCGTTAAGGGGAGGCGACGGGAGCCCCCTAAGCGTTATATGCGTATTGGGGTTGTTGAATCACCTTTCTTGACGTTTTTAATGATTTTTCTGAATTGATTTAGGGTATGTAATAAATATATAAATAGGCATAATATCGACACAATTAATTCGTTTAGTCACTGTTTGACCTTTCACAATAAATAACATACTAAAGGAGGACGAGAAAGGCCTTTCTGTTTAACATATATTTTCATCTTTTTACATATAGCCATGTACCTATGTTTAATACAGTCGACAGAATTGGTCCATTTTTTTTTTCTTCTTTTTTAACGACCGGTAAACATACATGCCACATTAAAATAAAGACATAATAAATAAAAACAGCTTTGCTTAAAAAGATTAATCATAATAGAACGGATAAGCGGTCGAAAAAGAAAAAGCCTTTTAAGAAATGTTTCATTTTTAAAAGATGTGGCAGTGATGGCTTGCCACAGCGAAAACACATACCACTGTCGATTGTTATCTGCTGCATAATAATCGCAGATATTGTTAGTCAGTGCATGGCGCCTGATGACATAAGTATGACATAAGTATGACACGCTTCATGCGAGCGTGTATATGCTAGTAGAAGTGATTTAAGTGTATGCGTGACCAGATACCCTGATAAACCTCATTGAACTGTCTTCTATAAACATAGCCCTTGCTTTGGCATCTGGATATATGAATATACAAGGAAATGAGGAAGCAGATGCCCTGGCCAGAGAAGGATCTTCGAAACCCTTCCTGGGACTTCAACCAGCTATAGGCATATCTGACCCCTAAAATTGGTTACCAAAAAGTGGCTAGATAGAGAACAGTAAATCTACTGTGGGACGTGCCCTGAATGAAACAATCCAACGCCCTATTAAAGCCGCACTTTGCAATGTTATTAGAGCAATACTAAAATTGGGCAAACCCAAAATAAAAACAGTGCCAGGAATAATAACAGGACATATTGCTCTCAACAAATACCGCCCAACCACCGGAAAGAGGACAGATTCTGTCCGCAGGACGTGGGGCGAGGAAGATGCCATAGCTCTACTATCTTGTTTGTCACGTTCTAGCCAACATAAGGCTTAAACTGTTAGGGTCGCTCATCCGAATCCTAACGAACTGCTTACGGCGCTAAGCTGTATTTGACGTTGCTACTCCGCCTCTGTGGGGAGAGTGCACTACGGGGCGCGGGTCGAGGACCCACGAGACCACCTTGAGCGGTCCACAGACACCTCGGAAGGCACAATGCATGTCTTCAAACGCCGCAGCCATCAGGCGGTAGGTTCCTACACCATCAGCCGCCAACCCCATGAGACAACAAATAAATAGAAAGAGAACCTCTATGAGACCGCGAATGGGCGAGCGCACGAATTGTATATAATTATAATTTTAAAATATATTTAGCAAGGTTTTGGGACTGGGTAGGCATTTCTTTTATGCCTTAATGCCGTGCTCGTCACTGTTATGCAATGCTTGCATGATATTGTAATAAAATCGTATTTTAGCCAATAAAAAGCATACCCTAAGTAAAGTTGCGATACTTGCAGGTTTGGACAGGATTGGTGAGTATTGCCGCTGTTTGTCTATCGTAACCCTCAAGGCATTGTCGCTGTAGTTGGTCAGCGGCAAATCGCCACAATTAACCATTGAAATGCTCATCGGAATTACAAACAGCGGCGTAGCGATCTCGTCTATCTACGACCGGCAGCCCGATTGTGAAGGCGAATAAGTGACTCCACCGCGCCGCACACTGTGCGCGGAGCTGAAATGATCTGTAGAAAATTCTGAAACGATAGAAAATTGACATATATAAGAAATAATAATGATAAGTTTTATTTCAGAACGTTTGAGAATACCCTAGAATGCTCAAGAATGTATCATAATAGGGAAGTGGGAGATAACGGTTGGGGGAGGAAGGAATGGTGTTGGCGGGG
>JAOPUG010000215.1:1083548-1095649 GCA_027564375.1 Micropterix facetella
AATATAACTTTTTATACCTAGTTGGAACATTTACTTCTCCCCCCCCCCCCGTCCCCACGATGGGGCAAAGTCGTCTTACAATCCTGCGAGGTTTTGTTACTATGCACGATAACTCGAGTAAACTACGTCCGATTTCAAAAAAATTCCATCTATCTCCATCATCAATTTTATCTATCTAACACGTGGCTCGTCATTTCTCCGCGTCGATATTAGGAGCTCAAACGAAGTGACGCAAGAGGCGTGGGCTTACGTCACACGAGTCGCCCGCAAGCCATATCGGGCGATGCTGATTGCAGCGCAGCGTCTCGCTCACACGCAGGATCCTGGGGCGTGGCGAATAACGTAATCATGTCTAAACGTACCGCTGCAGCGCGTATGTTCACCTGATACTGAAGCGCTCGCCCAATGACACATCAATTAATTGTAATATTTTATTTATTACATTAAAAAACAATCCGTAGGATTAACATACCCGAAAATAACCTGGGCTCTGAGCATTAGCCATAACTATCGATTGCCGAAAGATTTTTCTAAATCGGACGCAGTTACTCGAGTTATCGTGCATACTAACATTTTTCGCGCAAGATTTCAAGACTTGGCCACTTGGATGGCCGAAGGAACTCGTATATTCAGGAAAAAATCTTTAGATCCCTTGTTATTGCAAAATTCCATACTTCGCTTCATATATGAATATAGCCTTATGTTATGTGGCAAATATACCTACAGTGTATTTGTGACGGTCGGGTACCTTTTCATACATAAACAGTGTAGAGGAAATTATTCTACGCGGAAAACTGAGCTTAAATCTATACGTAAATTTTGTATGCGGTAGTTACCCCACAGAGGGTCACTAGAGCCTGGGCTATAATGGCCGTTTTGTTTTGGTCGGCCCAGCTTGCGGAGCAACTCCTAATCAGGAGCCTCCACGAAGAGGGACCAACCCGGTGAACCCGCTATGCGGCTGACCCGGGGACGGGAACTCGGGCGTGACCTGGACAGCTGGCGCAACCTGTTGTCACTGACTGATTCTGAAGGAGTTTAGAGGTGTACGCTTTAGAAGTTACCCCACACACTGCGTTAGCCGAGTGATATTTTTATGTACCAAATAAGTTTACATTTATTTATTGTGACGTAACCATGGCCTAGCTGGATTGGAGATCAAAAGTTGCTCAAACTTTAAATTTTAGCCGTCCATTTATGTGAAAAGCAACGACGTAATAGTTTGAGTGCTGTTGGTGTCTTACGTATGCGATTTCCTAATTGAATTGGAAAACAAGCATAATCCTTCGTTCGATGCAAGCTTCTTTCCGTCAATTTACATCCTTACGAACGATAAACACGGTACGGTCCCCCGTTGGTTATTTACGAGGTTCCGCAATCTACGGGCCGCTTTCAAAGAACAAGAAGAATTATTCAAAGCTTCTTATCCGTCACTGATGGCGTTCGCGGAATTACCTGAACCTGATTAAAAATGTGCTGCTTTGATTAGAAATGGAATAATTAATTATATGTATAGGAATGTGAAATCGAACTCTATCGCCTGTCGTAAATACAGTAACCGAAATTTTAATCATTCTATTTAAAGAATCATAAATCTAGAATTATAAGAGTCCGTAATCCATAACGATGGGTCATTCTGACTCCTAGGTAGAGCCTATTCTGGAGTCCATTATATTAGAGAAGAGCAGGTCATGAAAGCGTTTCTACTCCGAATTTAAACCTAACTTCGCGTCGCGACGACTTATTTCTCCGACTAACCATTCCACTCCAAGGAGAACCTTGCAAAGATAATCTATTGGAGTCAAAGAATATGAAATCGTTGAGTTTCTTGTTACTACCCTTTGTTACTACCAATTTTTATGAAGCCTTGACCTATTGCGGTAAAAAATGATTTAGTCTTTCTTAAAACTTATTAAACACAATAATAACAAAACACGAATATACACCTCTCAGAATGTAAGGATGTCATATTATTTAAATCATTTTTTTTTAGCTAAAGCTTCTATACTTTGGTCAAAAAATGGATTTCCCTTTCGCTTCGTGAATTTAACATTTTCTACTGGACATAGGATAGTTTTTTTGTCATATCTACTATCAGTATGCTCATTTTTTTCTAATTTAACAATGCGTTTTTTATGTATAAACGAAGTTTTTAGTAAAAATGACAGAAACCTTATTGGGCACCAGATATTGTCCCCATAAATTTATTTATCGCTTTGCACCTGTTAAGACACTGTAGCTTTATTCGAAGCTGCCTACCTGTCGGGTGCTTTGGCCAATCAGCTATCGCCTCTCCCCCCTACCGTTCGTCACTATTATGGGAGTGCTTTCTTTATAATGGTTGACCTATAATTTTGACCAAGTGCGATTAGGGTAATTTTCGTTATTCGCCTCAGGCTAATGACGATAGAGTTTACCGATTACTATTTACTGAGTAAAATATACTTACAAACCTCCATTATTATATTATTTCTTATTGAAATACATTTTTGTTTATACTACGCACTACATACTTCAATGTTTATTCGTTGCTCATATCATTTCCTTCCTATCATTTCTTTACCTGCTATCAGGGGATCTCCGCTTTACTGCACGAGGAGCCACGCGTCATCCTGACTGATCACTCTGCGGCGTTCTAGGGTCAGAAATGAATGGATTGTACTACCTCTAGAGACTAAAGTGAATACACCAGGAGGCACTTTTCTGCGCTCACGTTTTTTTTTACAGCAAATCAGCTCAGGGAAGCTTTTACATAGTTAATACTGGCCGTGCCGCACGTTGAAAGGGGAAATATTTACGAAATGTTATTTCCACCGTTCGCCTTTATCCGCCTGTTCCGTTATATAATCCGAGTAATTTGGCGTAACAGAAACAGTGAGTATTCCTTTTGAATGCACGGCCACATTCGCTTCCTTTGATCACATAAGGCCAAATTAATATCTTGCTGCTATATACCAACGCAGCAACGATATGACACTATGCAGATATGTACTATAACGCATGTCGACCCTTCCTAAAGGCACCATCTGGAGATCGCGTCGCACGACTGCACGCCATGCGACGTGACGCATGCGTAGTGTCGCAGTGACGCAATTCCGCAAGGATTTGTGAGATAAAAATTCAATGAATGTTTTCGATCACACGCCGCGCAATTACGTCCATTGAGGCCATAAAACCTAATTCGCAGAGCGAGCTGAAGGCGATATCAGAAAATGGCCATAAGAAGTGTTGCGATGGCTGGATTATTCGTGAGCGTAAGTAGGCATATCGCATCAAATGTGGTCTATTTTAAAGGTAGCAAAATAAATTTAGACGACGACTGTGGTGCAACTGTGGCACCACAGAAACCCAATAAAACATCACTTCGTAGGATCAATTGCTGAAATATTAATAATTATATAGCTTTAAATTATATACGGAGAGGTAGACAGAGGTCTAAAGGGCTGTCAAGATCCGGCATCTTTACAATCTAAAAGTAATTTATCAATTTATAGACGTCTCTATTTTAAATAGGTAGTACATAGGTGCCGTAGTGTATCGTCTTCACTAGCGATGCGCCTCACATCTCTTCTCGCTGAAACGTGGGCCATAATGAAAGTTTCTGGAACTGGCTACTTACGTTTAAGATATTAAAAAGTAATTCCCATTTTTGAAAATGACCCTCTTTGGCTATAGAATACATTTTATTTTTCACATCTGTCATGTGTTTTTCTTCGTGTGCCGTGCCGTCTTGAAAATTGCGTGTTTACCTAACGATGGATTTTAGTTGAGAAAATTTTCGCCGTGGTTTCAGTGAACAAAAAAGTTGCCAAAGACTTCAGTTAGTATTTAGTGATGAAGCCTCATCGAGATGAGGCCACTCGTAGCTCTGTGTACTTCTGTTATAATTAATTCAAACGTGGACGTATTTATCACCAAGACAATTCACGCGAAGGCCAGTCGGCGACAGCGGCAACATATACTAATATTGATGTTGTACGACAACTAATTCAATCGGATTAAAAAAATACATGTCAGCAAATTGGTATAATATTGAACATTGACATAAGCCAATTGCAAAATATTTTGCACGTACACTTGGAAGTTCGGAAGCTTTAGTAGAAATTAACAGAAGTTCAAAAACGACATAAAATGATTTTAAAAAATACGACGGAGGGCTATACTTAGCAGTTTATGACATCGTAACGGGAGACCAAAGCTGAGTATACTGTTACGAACCTGAAAGAAGTCAGAGTCTTTCTATTCGAAAATTTGCTGACAAACGGCAAAAAAGGTCGACGCACTGATAAAATGATGGTTGTTTCTTTTTTTAGCAATATGGGACATTACACGACATTTGACTTGAATACCTCGCAGCAGAGTAGTCCTCTATCACACCGCTAAAATGACAACGGCGTTTTTGAAGACCTCAAACGTTGAACTGATGACGCATCCCCTATACATTACGGAACTTGCACCGTGCGATGTCGTTTTATTTCCAACATTTAAGGATAAACTTCTAGGAAATCCAGAAGCGGGGTGATAGCATTACGAGAAAGCATTCTGGGCCAACTGCATTTCCCAGTGGTTTCAAAGGATGAAAAAGTATATAATTTTACAGGGAGAGTACTTAAAAAACAGTAAATGCAATATAAACATTATAAGCCTTAAACAGTATGGCCTAAGTATCGAACGAGCAGATTTTAATTCAGTCTGGCTCGGCGATCGCCGGTTTATTTCGTTGTCGACAGCAAGTCGAGACGGTACGTAGTATTCCATCAAAATGCATTCTGGCATATTCGACCCTAAGAGGCCTCGACTTAGCCCTATTCAGAGCTCGCAGTTTATTCGCTTAGACTCCTATCTGTACCTGGCTTTGCTACTTCTACGAATCCTCGTCTGTGATACCTCGACTTTGATACCGGTTGTGCGCCACACTTTGCCCCCAGCCCGTGAGAGCCACCTCAAGCTAAACCCCTAGACGCCCGCCTTAAGGAATTTGAAAAGAAACATGTACGTGTTCAGTTCTTGCCAATTTAAATACTTTTCCCTTTGCTAAAACTCAAATTCACATTTAACGAGAAATATGTGAACCTAATTTAATAAAACGAAATATAATATCAATTCTGAATTTCGAAGCGGATTTTTAAGATCGTCTACAAGGCAGGCGGCCACCTTCTGAAAGCCGTTTGCTACCGTTCACAACCTTAAAACTATAACTAACTATCTAAGTGATATGTAATGTTCCCGTAAAGCAGTATTAGATTATTTCCTCCTTCAATAAAGTAATTACCCTCGCTTTTAACCCTCTAGCTGGAACGCGAACTTTCGTACCTTATTTTTTTAGCGAATTTAAACCCAAGAAATTACGTAAATTACAGTACATTTTCTGTGAAATGAAAATTTTATTTACAATAAATATAATTTATTTCGAAAATGACTCTATTTAATTTTCTTCGGGATCTACTATGCTCGAGTAATTAGTTGAAGAATAAATAAATTATAAATGTCATCCAAGACTATTCACGGTGCAGCCCGTTGAAGCCATCTTCTGCTTCTTTCTATAAATAATATCTCAAATAAATACAATATGATAACTTAAATAAATTAGAAGTAACTGCATCATACATTTCATTTTTACATTCCGGAACCTTATTCAATTTAAAATCATAAGGATCGCGATCGCGAACCTATACTTTGCTAGGAAGGTTCACTAGGTTCTCACTAACTCCACGCCTGTTCTGCTGACTAAGCTACCAAACTAAAGGCGTTACCTGAACCTTACCTTAGCCTAAGATAGATTTCTAAACTAGTCGTGATAACACTTGGCTATATCGAAGTGAGGGTGCTACATGCGTGAAAACCCGTCGTAGCAGGAGTACCAAACGTACAAACTGCGCGGGCGCCCTTGGCCATATCACTCACTTGATATGACACACATACGTAGCTGTCTGCTGCACACATATGTACATATCAGATGCTGCACGTGAATTGATTGGTATTCTGTACGACTTCGGAGACCTCGTTCTTCTGTATGTAGCCGAGACCTGGTCTACTAGGAACTGCTCTAGATTAGGTTGGCCCTAAACTCTTTACCGGGCATTATAATTAAAGTATATATTTTGTAAGCTATAACTCCTAAATACTATACACGCGGTGAAAATCAGCGAAGAAGTTCAAACATGCTTTTGCATTTGCCTATCCTAAAAAAAAATTCAGCAATCATAAACGATTTAATGTCAAATACAATAAGTCGGAGAACTTTTTAAACACTTTAAAACGCTTTCAAAGTGTACACGTTTTTCAATACAATTTAGCAAAATTCATCCCAATTTTTTTGCAGATTTTTACAGTGTTCTGACTGGCTGACTGAGTGTACTTATTGACTTGAAAATTGACTAAAAATCATGGAGCCATTTTGGCTCGTTTTTATTTGTATTTCTCCATATATATAGATGATTATTAAATAAAATTTAAATCACACGAAGCTATAGAAATATTGTACCGAGCTAATGAAGATTTCCCATGACTTTTTTCATTTCATTGTATCAACTAGTGTTGTGCTCAAAAATACTAAACATGACAACTTTGATTGTCAACTGCTCTGAGCGAACCCAGCCACCCCGGAGCATTTCAACGAACTATATCGCTATATCGCCCCGAAGCGAAACACAGAGACTTGGGACGTAGATAGATCTACGTATCAAGCTCCACCTCAGCCCTTAAGAGACCAACTCCTACCGCGAGTCACTGGGAATATTCAAGCCCAGTGTGGCTATCCATCGCGCCCTTACTACCAGATGCGGTCAGATTTTTCCGATCCCCCGTCTGGTTGCGCGGTCCTCTACCTCAAACAGCGGCAATTCCTAACTGGAATTATCGCAGATGAGTGGCGTCCTTTGCTCGGCTTGCCACCCGAGATCCAGTGGCCATCGAATCGTGCAGGATATCCTTAGACATGTCTAAGGATAGATAGCTTGAGGTACCTACCTACCCCGCTTCCTTAGGTCGCATTGCGCTTCCAAACTCCTCCGGCTATTAGTGTTGAGAAAATGGCCATCACACCGACCAGGGCATCGACAACCATCTATCTGAGTTTTTACTCCGAGTCACCGCATTACCGGGCTACTGGGGATCACATCATGTCACCGCATTACCGAGCTACAGGGGCTCTTCTTCCGGGAGGTTGTCAAGCAAATGCCAACATGCCGACCATCCTTCAGACATCCAGGGTCGCCCGAGGGCTTCCCCGGGTCAGCCGCCATGCACAGCGGGTTCACCGGTTTCGTCCCTCTTCGTGGAGGCTGCCGGATAAGTTTTGAGACTTGAGTCGGGCCGACCATGATAACAGAGTTGTCCAATAAGACCCGAGCTGCATGATCCCATTAGAGCACACTAAACATGACAGATGTGTTGGGCATTGCTATGAAGATCGTGAACTCCATACGAGCCAGAAGCTTGCTTCTTTAAATTGCAAGCAGAGGCCGGCGAATATGAGCACACCGATTTACTGCTCCATACGGACGTAAGATGGCTGAGCCGGGGAAAGTTCTTCTCCGGGTTCAGAAATTGCTGCCTGAAATATTTTTTTAATGGATCAACAATGTTTTTCAATTTTTATAGAGGTGACAACACTACGTGAAGTTTGCGGAAGACATGCAGTGCCATGCCTCGAAATCTAAATAAAATGTATCGTTAATTGTAACAAAGCCATTTATTTTATTATGTGACCTATTGAGTAGTGATAAATGTAACTGTAATAAATAAACTGTGAATTATAGTGTTTCATCATGTCTGATAACGAACTTTCGGACGACCCGTCGTAAATTATTGTATGTGCAATGTAAATACAATAAATCATTTTTAATTTTAAAAAATCCTGCGGGTCCATCGCGTGCCTCCCCATATTTTTCACTGTAGATCGCTGATAATATAAGTTTGCCCACCCCTGCTATAAACGTTTAAACCTGTTCGCATAACATTTATAGGTGAAAAATTTGTCATAATACCTATTACTTTGTTTATGCGATGCCTTTTATTTCGGTTAGCACCTTTTATTTTGGTTTTGGCGCTTCCGCAAGTCAGCTACAGAGACGAGTTGCTGCCAAAAACAGCCAATGGATTTCAGGTGACTACCTCTCTCAAACACTGAAAAACTGACATTTTGCAATCAAATTTAAGTGACTCCCGCGTGCATTTAAACAAAAATTAAAATATGAGTCTTGCGGCAAATTTCCTAATCTTTAGTACTATGATATGAAATTTCAATATTTTGATTTTTTCTGATTAAAAATAAATAAACGCTGAAGTCATCACCTTTTTGTATTTAGCATTTTTCTTGGAATCTATAGGGGCAAAAAACTTAAAACTATACTAGTAAGACTTACCAAGTAAATGATTAAAATGTAATAAATCCATATTTTTCATTATAACTTTCAAAAAAACAAAAAATATATTATTTGTCACGCACGATTTCAGAAGGACGGTATCACCGCGCAAGCAATTAAAGGCGTTCAGTCTATTGCGCTCCGCTGGAGTTTCGCTTGGCGTAAAAATAATATCTCCCCGCAAACAATAATAATCGTTCGGTGTATTTTTGTCTACTGGAGTATCGCTTGACTAAACATTCCGCTTAATGTAGCCGATAGCGGCGCCTTCATCTCTTTGCTCAGTGGCATGTTATATTTTTGTGTATTTTATATTTCATCATTGAAGAATACGATCTGACGGAGGAATCCTTTGTTATTATATGAAATTTAGAATAAATAAACGGATAGAAATAATGTTATAACATGTCCATTTGTGACCATATTTGTATGGTGCTACAGTCCAACGCAGTAAAGTTATGCACTTGTGATCGAAGCATTCCTCCGAAAACTATTATAAAAAATACAGAAAAAAATCCGATTAGAATAGCCATTTTCGAGTATTTTGGTATTTCCTAAGATCTTTCGGAACTTTATTTGCGTGATAAAAATGCAATAGTTCGGACCCTACTCTCCGCTGGTGCTAGGATATATCCAAAATAGTTGGTCACTAACATAGTTTCAAGGTAAAATCGTTATAAATTAACATAATTTAAAAGCAATGCAGGTAAATGTTTCCTTTTTGACGTCCGCGAGGCGCGCTCTCTTGCCAATATTTCTTATGTTATGGAACTATTGTCTGTTTTTATTTACAAAGCAGTACATTTGTCGACTTGGTAACAAAAAAGGTAACGATGGTCGGCTACTAGCACCAGTAAACTATTCCCGTGCAAATCAGCCCCGAAGCGAAATCCGATCAAACCGCCGGAGCGGCCTAATCTAATTAAAAAATAACATTCGCGCGCCAGCTTGCTTTGCGGGCAAAAATCCAGGACTGAATTCAATACCCTTGCCTGCACTGGTTTGTGTATGTGCTAGCGGGCGGGCAACGCCGTATGCCTCGACGGACAACAAAGACAATTCGCGTGGCGAAATTTCTATTGTCCGGATAAACGTTCCACTTTGAGGGCATTTATTTCATTGTAGAGAATTTCTTTTTCGCTTCATTACCGCGGCCTTCCGTTATCCTGTCGGACCGGTCACTCGCTGCAAGGTGTTGCCACACTACGTAGATAAATAAAGGTAAAGTCGCAGAAATAAATGCCTACAGTTACGGCGCATCGAAACGCTAGGGTTGCCACTTAAAATTAACGTGCAGGTTAATTTATACTACATTTCATTATGTCATTGAGGTAAATACGTAGTGTTTGAGACAGGACGACAATACCTTCAAGGAGGAAATCTGTAAAATTAAACAAGAAAACAATAAAAAAAAGCTTTTTTTTATTTAGACATGAACGCCAATTCCAATAATTTTCGCGTGCTAAATCATTTAATCATTAGCAGAATGGCAAAGTAATCTGACGTCCACAAGAAGGTACATAAATATGTCTACAGAAATTACTCCCTCAGTCATCGCTGCTTGACATGTTTTTCTATTGTTTTTATTTTAAATATACGTATGAGAAATAAATGAAATCAATAATTTTCAATAAATAAGAATTCACTTTTTCATAAATGCGGGCATTTTTGTTTTCAAAATATCTAGTCATTTAGGGTAGACTGACTATTATAGCGTATAAACGAGGAAAATTATAAGCTTTCATAGCCTCTCGTCATAATAAAAGATATAAAATGAAAATACTCGATAAATTAAAAAAAAACACAGCTTATAACTTAGGAGCCTTCAGATAGTGATAGGACCTATAGTTAGCGTATACTTAGTGGCTACATTTAAGGCTCAACACCTGCGAACAAAATGTGACAACGAACCTTGTGACTATTCGGACATAGGGCGGATATATTTTGACATTTCTTATATACTGCTCTATTCGCCGAGCTGAATCAAAATTATGATACTAAAGTAAAAATCCGATTATCCACGAGATGACGTCTACAAGACGTTTTTTTTTTTTTTTTCAAATGTAATTGATTGAAAAGCATTTCAAATAAAAATGAGACTGATTTGAAAAGCAATTATTACTTAATATAAACGATTTTTAAATCATCATATGTAACACTGTAAACCTATACTTAGTCACTTTCTGTATATAATTACATAACCATAACGTATTAAAAAAAATCACAGTATTACCGATGTAATGTCTGTGAAATGTCGTACCTCTCACGCAGGGCAGTCTGTCTACGCGACGGCATGCAATTACTACTGACAAATGACTCTCGCCAAAGAAGGAGGGTATTGGACATAAGTACGAGTATATAGTAAAAGTGCGCGACGTCTAATAGACGTACACGTCGGCAGTTAAAGATTAAAAAACAACACCGCAGGATTCGACACAAGAATTCAGTCATGCTTTTAAATACAGCCATATTTTGGTGTCATTGGCGACATTGTTATTATCGATACTTGCCAATATTAATTACAGTTTTGTGTTGCTGCCAAATAAGATCAACCGGCTCGACCGGCAGCGCGTGCAAAGAGAATTCGGCTGCGGCAACCTCGAACGACCTTTCTCAAACCGCCCCGAGAAGCCGTGTAATCGGTGTGTGCGTTAATAAGGTCTTTACGTTTTTGAGCTACAGTTACATTCCTCTACTGGGGTGTTGCCTCAATCGTGATGTGAAAACTGGGAAACGTATAATCAATTATTGAAGTAAAATTACATGTAATTGAACTTCCGAAGATAAACGGATATACATGTGGCACTTGATTGATCAAGAAAAAAAACGGTTGACCATTATTTATTTCGAGTAAAATAGCAACGCTTCTTTAAATAGCGTAGGTAACGTACATTCTTTCCGGTCAATTACGACCTATGAAGACGTACGAAAAGTAGTGAGGTATCATTTCAACCATGAGTTTTATTCTTTTTACGAGCTAAGTTATCTTCTTTAAGGAAGAGTAGCAGCCTTAATATCACATCGCATAATGAAAATAACCTTTTCGACCGTTACCGAATATCGGTATTTTGTTTTAAATAAAGAAGGCATTGTTAATTTAAATGATTTTTATTATTGTTGCAAGAATTTCGTTTTGTTGCTGGGCAATACCGGTCTGCGCTCATCGGCCAGACTCGCTACCAGGTTAGTTTTTAACCGGTCTTTTTATTACGCTTTGAGGGCATGATTTTTGCTATTTTATTATAAAAATATAATTATAACCGGCTGTCAGCAATTTATTTGTGAAGCAAATTAGATTAAATTGTTATTAAAAGTTGTAAGCACTCAATTGAACGTTTTCTTCGCTTGTTCGCGACTACATCCTAATCGGCATTAACGCAGAGATTAACTCGCAACAAAAGGTATGCGTAGCAACAAATGTTTTAAAGTTTGATAAAAATTAAAAAAAAAACAAGTAACTGAAGTTTTATTTAAGACGACGCTAACGGCTACATTAAGCAGAATGAATTGTCAAGCGATACTCCAGCGGAGAACTATACACCGAATGACTATTATTGCTTGCGCGGAGATATCATTCTTACGCCAAACGAAACTCCAGCGGAGCGTAATAGACTGAACGCCTATTATTGCGTGCGCGATGATACCATTCTTCTGAAATCGCGCGTAACAAATTATATCTATTCTGGTTTTTTGAAATATTATAATGAAAAAAAAAAACGAAAAGAATGAAAAACA
>JAOPUG010000215.1:1123444-1142438 GCA_027564375.1 Micropterix facetella
AAGTTAATGAATCCTCGAGTTAAGAAAAACGTGTTCGAAATCTTTCAAAATTCAATAGTTTTCTATTAAAATCGTCTAAAATTTTTCAGTAAAAAATAAGAAAAATACAAAGTGATTTTGTGCAGATTTTTTGTAAAAAAAATGTAAATTCGAAAGGTTGTTTAGAGTGGTATTTTTTTTTTTTATTCTGAGATTAACCAAAGATTTTTCATTTTATATATCTATAGCGTTTATTATTATCCTCAGAGGAAAAACCTTTCACTTCGGCCCACTTAAAGGGGCCGAATCATGCGAAAAAATCGAATCGGGTGAAAAATATAACAAAATGAAATCATCAACAAAGACTTTTCTCGACGTTTCACATGTCATGGAGTCCAGCTAAACTACAAAAAATTGTGGCTGTCTGTCTGGATGTCCGCATGTTACTATGCATGATAACTCGAGTAAACTATATCTGTTTTAAAATTATATATTCGCCAATCGATTGTTATGGCGAATCCGCAGAGCCCAGTTGATTTTGGGGTTTGTATGACTAACGGTTAGGGTACCGCCATAATTGTACCTGTTTAATCAGTTTTTTGCATTTTTAGAACTTGAAACGGAATAAACAGTAGAAATAGTAAAAATAAAATGAGGTAGGAACTTGTTGCCTGGGGTCAATCTATCTGTTTAGGCAAAAATAACGAGGTCAGAATTTTACTGATTCTTGATTTTTTACAAGTTAAAACGGAATAAACGGAGGAAATGACACAAAGAAAGGTTGCTGATCTTGACGAGATGTACTTTTACCTCTTCAATGTCACCCTATTACAAAGTGGTCAACAAACGGTCACTCTCCGTAAGGCCATGCACGTGCGAAAGAGATCGCATGATTAAGCCGAAGGACAGGTTGCGGCAATACAACTGCGCCGTGAAGTAAGGCATGGTAGGCCGTTGGTGGGGGTAGACTCATTCGAAGAGGTGGGTCGGAAAGTTTCTTTACCATCCGCCTCAGTAGTGGAAAGCATTGGCTGAAGGAGCAACTACCGTTTGCCGTAGAGGCCTACTTTTCTAATGGCCTATCGATCGTCTCCGCTCATCGTGAATTTCGCTCACACTTCAATATTCTCGCTCGAGGTCTTGTTTCTGGCCTGCAATCGATTGTTAAGTAGGTCCACACCTTTATGAGAACTGAAAATGTGTAAAGAAGAACACCGCAATCGAGACTGTAAGACAGTAATTTTTGCACCAGCATGCAGCTGCTCTATACGACTTTCTGAGATCGTTCTGTGAGGCGAATTATTTATGATAACCTCCATGTCCACCCATAAAAGTTAACTGTGGTACAATAACTCATTGAAAGGCGATTTTGTTGCTCGACTACATGCTTGTGAACCATTGCATGAACACTTGCCTCACGGGCCGCTTGTGCTCTTTATAAAAAGATGCTACTCTTATAGTAAAGATGCTAACATTCACTGTATGGGAGCACGATTAAGAGGACATTCTAGATATGCTGCGTATAAAATCGCCTTTAAAATATTTAACATCCTTTTATATAACATCTCAACTCAAGACCTCTCATACGGCTTGAGATGTCAAGGAACGACTACTACGCTACAATACGATCTCACTCAAGAGGCGACGCTTGTAAGCTGATCTCAGATTTCTCTTTAACGTAGCGGACAATTATCCATCTTTTGTATATGAGCATATTACAAAATGGTTATGAAAAATAAATGATCTTATATCTTATATTGTCATTGAATAAAATAGCTCTAGACTATACTAGAGTTAAAAAAACTTGATTAGAAAAAAACACTAAGGAATACATTTAGTTCATAATGTTGACAAAATATGGTGACTATGGTCAAAAAAAGTCATGTGAAAAAGAAGAAGAAATTAGGATAAATGATATGTCCTATAAAGATGACTATTGTCACGTTGACTTTCTTTTGTCACTTTTCGATGTGTTTCAATTCACAATAGATGCGTCTTGCAATAATTTTTCGAAGATACAGGGTAGTATTACTCAGTTTTTGGGTTAATTTGCGCAAGAATATGACCATGAAGTGATACGTTTACCCGTCATACCTTTGTCAATATCCCTCGATTGAATTGTTATTATAACCCCATAAAATTGTTAATATAACCCCCATATAATTATCAATACAACTTCGTTGACTTGTCGATACAACCCAAATGACTTGTCAATATAACCACATTTAATTGTCAATACAAACCCATTGAATTGTCAATATAACCCCGTTGAATTATTAATACAACCCCATTGAATTGTCTGTATAACTCCATCAAATTGCCAATAAAACTCCATTGAATTGTCAATACAACCCTATTGAATTTTCAAGATAATCCCATTGAATTGTCAATATAACCTCAATGAATTGTCAATATAACCTCAATGAATTGTCAATATAACCTCATGGAATTGTCAATATAACCTATTGAATTCAGTATCAGTATCAAGTGTAAATGTCAATACAACCCTATTGAATTGTCAATATAACCCCCATTTGGACGCAGATCAAATTGTAAGTTGCAACTAAAAACTCTACTGTTAAATGCAAATGTCAGCATTGTTCATAAAGCAATCAATAATGTTACTCGGCAATATTGGACTAAGTGCGTCAGATATGCAGAGGGACTGCAGGAAGAGCAGGACTAAATGATTAAATCACGAGATACTATACTACTTATAATAACCACAGGGAAAATGATAGCGAGAGCGGCTCTGATAACGAATTAGAGTGAGTGCACGATCAATAAAATCGATGACCTTCGCTAGGAGATGGCATCAGAAGAAGCGAAAGGAGCCTGTAATTTTGACTCGTTTGATTTCAGTTTGAAATATCAAGAAATTTAACATAATTAAATGTTTAATATAATATGATTTAACATGCATAAAATAGACGGAATTGAAATATTTTAATTCATACATAATATTATAACAATCACAAATTATCATTCCGTTATTCCAGTTTAATTGGTTTTCTCGTTAATAGATCGATTCTGGTTTAACCATACTTAGCCGATAATCGATACCGATAAGTACCTGCCTGTTCCATATCCAATTAACATAAGCGGTATGAGTATGAGCGAGACCACGCTAATGACCACGCGGGTCATTTCAATTCGCGCGGAGTCTAGCCTCCAATACTGGCTAATTTCTATTGTTGACTAACTAAACCTATTAATTTCATCTATGTAGCTATACCTACACACGCACCCTCACGCCGTTACACATGCACACACATACCCTAACACACCCTTACACCCCCACACATATATACATAAACATCCTTAAACTTATCGACATACTCTCACTCTTATTTCACACTCACGTACAATTTCTACCTGGAACTCAATTTCAACTTTCAATTATTATTTTTTAGCATTTAATGGTTTAAAGATTATTAAATTATTAAGATATTTTTTAGTATAATCTACAAAATATAATTTGACATAATTGTCTAACAACAATTACAACGTGGAAAATGTGGAAATAGTCTCAACCTTTTCCACGCCTATCGGCAAATGTGTAATGGGTTGATGTGGTTGGATTAAATCGATTTGGTCTATTAATAATACTAAATATTTTTATGTTTCATCAAACAAAACACTAATAATTCGCATCTGCGAATTATGGCTAAATAAACATTAGAATTAACGGAATATCGGGTGCTTAGCATTTTAGAATTGAAATTAACTACGGGTTCATTAGCCTTGGGTGATTATGTGTCCGATGGATCTCTCGCTCACTTCATAGTGATGTCAACTAAACGTCGTTAAACCCAAGAAAAACGGTTCCAATCGGATAACGGAATATCATTTTATATCAATACACAATCGTTATTCAAAATAAAGTCAACACAAGTATCATAACTACAACTAACACACCAAAACAAATCTATAACTGGCAATGAAAGTCTGTGACTGCAATTATCACGATGATCAAAATGCAGTAAAACATAGTAACTGACGAAATCGTCTGTTTGAATGTATGTTAATCCAATAGACAAAAGTGAAATATAATGTTTTATCTCGTTATTAAAAGGAATGGGGGGGGGGGCAAATATAACGTAAAGGAGGCCCATAGGTGAAAATAAAAAAATCGCTTTTGATTTCATATTAGATCGTGAAAGGCGAAAGTAATAGAGGTATGGCATCATCTCGTATACGACATATACTCTGTTAATTAAAAAATCAAGCCCCTGATAAGCTCTTTATAAGGAAACTCCATTTAGGACTTCTAAAATGGAATACAATAGTTTAATATTAGGGTCCGATTTAGTGCGTTTTAGGCCCAGTAGATAGGTACTAACAATAAATGAAATAACCTGTATTCCGTTTCTTTTCAGTACCTAATGGTACCAGTGTATCATTTCTCCTCGTCCGCATCGTGACAGAAGGGTTGAAAACAAACTTCTGTGAAGTATTTGAAGCATTTTACGAAGGATTGTATTATAATTATTGGTTTTACGAACGCTTGTATCATTGAATAACGAAGACTGGTAGTACAATTAGCGCCAACGATCTACTTATATACAATTTGATAAGATTTTACTTATGTATTTATTAATACCAGTGCATACACCGTGCTTCTGCAAAGAGTGCGATAATAAATGAGCCATAAGATTAAGCAATGGGCTAAGAAGTTAAGAAATGAACCATAAGATTTAAATAAAATTTTGGGTTGTGATTTTTTTCCTGAAAAAAATATTTTTCGACATTAGGAGAATTTTAATAATAGGAGAATATCCTACATGAAAAACTGAGTTGATAATCATGTGTAACTTTTTGGTTTAGGCCGTAGTTATCTAGAATAAAATACTGAAAATCCGGCAGTTCAACATATAGGTACAATGCTTTTTCTCAATAACAAAGGCCTTAACCAAGAAAAGTTGTAAATTATTTTTAGCTCGATTTTTCATGCAGAAAAAATCTCAGAAATTACTTCCTAGTTTTTTTTGTTTTTTTATACCCCTTACGGTAACGGCCCACCTTAATGCCTATTGACATTATCTTACAGACAGCCGGCAAATCTAAGGTACTCTTAGCAGAAGCACGGAGTATATCTGCGATAATAAGGAATATTGATCATTTTGCGGATATTCGTTTAAAAATATGTTAGAAATTCTTTATTGCACATTTAAAATCCTAACGTACAACAGGCGGACGTATTCCTTAATTACAGTCTCTTCCAGCCAACTTTCGTAGAAGTAAAAAAAAATAGGTACCAGTATAGTAAAATATACAAAAATCATAATAATTACATAACGAAAGTTAAATTAATTGTCAAAAAGTGTCATATTTTGAGAATATCCGCACGGAGTAAAGGAGAGGGTGGGATGAGACGAAGAATAACTAGAAATTTAGGGACACGAAATGCTTTTTCAGAGACACTTGATAGTAAAGAACCGTTGGTACGTTTCTGATATTAGATGGTAGCTGTTTGCGGTGAAGGTGTACATTACGAGAACATAAATTCCTATGGTAAATGATAATGTTATGCGGATGCGGTTAGATTTTGACAGATGTCACAGAAAGAGCATATAAAATAGATACCTATTAATAACTGTGAGTCTGTGACGAGCTTTCCGACTATTATTATCATCCCCCTTCCGCGTCTAGCCTACAGCCTGCTTTACGTACATTCGACATCTACTTATTCAATCAGCGTCACTGGCTCATAAAAGCCTCTCGTCGCTCCAACACACCGGCAGTGAGATGACGGAATGCGCGAGGCGATTGGATTAAACTGCATATATACCGTGTCCAATTTTTTGTGAATGCTGAAAATCTACCTTATTTCAACCATTTAACACAACTTCAACTAATAAACTACATGCCTATTACATCTTTAATATCTATTTTTATGGTTGGAAAGACACATAATTTAGCTATTATGTGTGAAAGAGTTCTTATTGCTTGTTATGTCTGAAGGTCGCGGTGGCAACATTGGCGTAGCTTGATTTCCGATGCGCGACCCATGGCGCAACTTTAAAAGGGTTAAGTACAATGAAACTATTATTTTTATACTAATTAGACAAGAACATGAAGCCTAACGTTTCCATGCAGCTTTCGTCTGATGGCATGTTTGTAATGTGCAGGTCTCTATCGGTCTCATGCATCTTGGGTTGGTGATGGCCAGTTTTATGGGACATTTGGTCGGCCCAGCCCATGAGACAACTCCCACCTGGTAGATTCCCCGCTCCGGCAAATAACCAGGGGTGCCTGGGGCGTGTGCTTCCTGTGATAGCAGGGATAGATGTTGACCTGATGTCACCTATCCTTAGAAAGGATCTATTGGCTATCCGATCCCGATTGATAATGACGGGCAAAGAACGCATCGGATCCGCGATAAATTCGAGTTACGAATTACGACTTACGTCTTACATCAGGTAGAGACCGCGCAAGCGACCTCGAATCCGTGACCAAGCTGGAGGATGGAGAAATCCGTTTACATCTGGGAGTTATAGAGTGTGGTCAGCACGCTGGGCAGCGATGCTCAGTGCCTCGCTATTAAGTCGTAGGTCTCTATTTCTTTGAAATTTATTGGTAAGTCGTTAACGTACACTAAAAATAAAATAGAGCCCAAAATGGAACCCCGTGGCTGAATAGTTGTTGTTTGTATGGTTGTATTTTTTATGATTCTATATTGTTATATTGGCTATATTATTATATTGACCGACCCGCATTCTACCTTGCAAATAAGTCTAAAACCATTGCAGAGAATATCCTCTAACACAATAATGATCAAGCTTTCTTAATAAAATATTATGATTTTCGCTATCGAACGCTTTAGATAAATCACACAATATTCCTAACGTTATCCATTTATCATTTAGTCTATGAGTAACATATGATAGAAAATCAACAATCGCCTTATTGGAAGACATATATTTCCTGTAGCCGAATTGTTTATCACTAAGAATATCATAAACATCGAAATATTCTACAAGCCTTATTTTTAATAATACTTTCTATTATTTTTAAAAACGAAGACATCATTGCAATTGGTCTATAAATGTTTCTTTCAGTTTTTGAGACTTTTTTATTGTAGTGTAATGATTGTCGACACTTTTAATTCTTCTGGAAATAATCCGCTCTCTATAGAGGCATTAATAAGTTGAAATAGTGGATTTTTTAAATATATTCGATAGCTTCTTTGTTTACGAACATTGGAATCCCATCATGCCAGATTTGATATTTTTTGAATTTATTAACAATTTTTACAATTTCCTAACTTTGTGTAGGTACTCCTGGCCTAGGATGGTACAATTCGTTTGTTTGTGGCCGCAACTAGTAGCCGCAGCGCGACGTCAGCCGTTTTCGTCATCTCGTGGCCATAAATGATTAACGGCATTTCTCCATACAATGCACTGATTAATTTTGCTGAATGCGCTACGGAAAAATAGCCTTTGTTGCGTCCGGCGGCCTCCATTCAACCCGGATGCCTTTCAACCGCAGCACTCTATTTTAAATAACCTTCCCTCTGCCCCACCGTCTGATATATTTAGAAACTCACCGGCGACATGGAACTACTCTTAAAACTACTTGATTATATTCCGTCATCGCATCGGTTAATTTTATTATCGCGCTAGCTTTCTTTCGATGACATTATTTTTATCCGAAAGGTTAAAAAAGTTTTTGTCTTTGAGATACTGGCCGCTTGTTACTTAAGTTTGAACATGCGACTATTTAGGTGTAAAAAGACGGGTATTCGAAATTGAAATTTCCGTTAACATTTTTTACGAGCTAAATAGAAAGGAATATTGTGTGTCACTAAAAATGGACCTGCGTCGGCAAAATTTTCGCGCGATGATATTCTACAATTGTCGCCTAAAACCGGACGAATCGATTGAAAAACTTCAAACGATATTTGGGGACAAAAGTCCTTCCAACGCAACCTTCAATAGATTTAAGCGCGCTCGACTAACTCTGGCCGACGAAGAAAGAATGTTACAGGAGAAAACGTACTAGCAGTTAAATTTTTAATTAAAGAGAATAGACGAATTACATATAAAGATATTCAGCACATATTGAAGATATCGGGAAGTGGGTATAAGATTCTACATGGACAACTTCGCGTGAAGAGGATAGTTTCGCACTCTGTACCGCACAGCACAACCTCACCGAGACCCAGAAGCGGGACAATGTGGAATGGCGCCATGTCTTTGAAGCAGACACATCTCGGCGCGTTTACGACTTGTTTCTGATGATGAATCTTGTATCTACAAGTATGATCCAGAAACGAAGTGTCAGTCGACCGTTCGGCTTTTTTGAACGAAAGCACAGGAAAGATTTTGATCGCTTTTTCACTTTGACGGAATATCTGGCGTAAGTACATTTAGGAAATCAGAGGAGCATTTACGCCTAATGGAATGTTACCAAATGCTTGTCGAAAGTTTTACTGCTATGAGCAACGAGCGACGTACCACGGGCCTCCGCGGGCTGCTGCTTCACCACGACAACGCTTTCAAAACGGGGGTCTTTCTGGACAGCACACCGGTCAAACGTATAGGTCACCATCATTGCAGTGCCGATTTGACACCGTGTGACTTCATTATATTCACATTATATTACTTATATCCCCTTTGGGTGGGCCGAAGTAAAAATCAAAATGTTTTTCGGAGTAAAACTTTATTTTAATACTGTCACCACTCATGCTAATTCTAGAACTGATATTGAATGTTAATTTATTTAAAAATATGGTTTTCGACATATTCATTACGATAAACAACACAGACATCTGAAGAAGCACTGTTCAAAAGTTATAGGCTATTGAAAAATGTAAATTTGTACTGAATTATACAGTGGGTCTAGGAATATGGGTAGGGACTGTATATAGACTATGAAACTGCAATATATCATGCCACACGATATTAGTCAACTGTTTTAATTGTATCGAAATATTATGCATAGAACGTCTTTCTAAAGTTATTTCGGCACTTTCTAAATGAACGTGTAGACTTGCAGCCGTGTTATTGTTTGCATGTCTCGATATGTTTGCTACAACAAATTCTCAGCGACACTTTGCTAAATATAAGTACCTATTATTTAATAAAATGATCGATTCACATAATACACTAAATATGTTTATAGCACTGGATATTTTTTATTGCAAAATAGAAATGATCTCTGAGGTAGTATATATTTATACCAAAAACATAATAATTACAAAAGATTAAAACGAGGGAAAGTATTTAGTAAAATGTATTTTTTTTTTCATTTTGCTTAAGTTTTTTCACAAAATGGAAAGCGATGAGAGGTATTTGAAAATATGTGTTTATGTCAGCAAACCATACAAATACTCGTATAACCTTTGTAAATCTGTCATATGTCTAAGTCTGCAGTATTCATAGTTTGCATTTAATTTTATTATTCATACATTTTATTCTTTCTGTATTACCCTCACATACAAGTTTCTGCTTTGCCCAACTGGTATCCGTATATATTACTCAAAATAAAGCATAATTTCATCATCATACTATATAAATTCTGTGATATTACTTTGAAATAAACGTAATGAATAGGAACCATAATAGAAATGCGAGTTTTGTACCGAAAAATCCTATTTCAAACATAACTTACACTCTTTTGCAGTAGTTAGTTTTCGCATTAAAAGGGAATTTCGCCAATCAACATTTATTTTTCTATGCAACCGATATGAGGATCGGTTTGTGGTTTACTGTGGTTTTGTTCCAGTTCACTTTAATCCATATTTTTTTACTCGACGTACATAATAAAATAAAAAATAGTAAGTAACTACACAAGAGTAGACAAATTATATTAGTCGCAGAGCTGAGTTGAATTTTGTCGGTGGCCGAAGTTGTTTGGTTCTCCGAAAGTTAAAGCAACTGCGTACGACAGCACCTATGGTCCGCCGTGCCGAATTAGCTACACACTTGCATCGCAGCGTTGTAAGTCGTGCTAAACTTCACGGTCCTCGAACATTTGTACTCATAACATTGTACCCTAATATACATACTTCGGTAAATGTATCTCTCTAGTGCTGCAGACAATCTTTGATTGTGGTTCGTAACCAGCCGACTTCTTGTCAACATAGACAGGACGCATGTACTCAATTGTATCGTCGAGTGAACACCGACTTGGAAGTAGGTAGTGTGTGATAGCCATCCAATTTTTCCGGCGACTAACTTCCTCCGGATCACAATCGATCCTGAATTGCGCTGGGGTCATTATATCAACTATCTTTGTGATAAACTAAGCCGTGAATCACTCTGAACATGCTATTATGCATACGTGTACTCTTTCCTTATATACGTAGTGGAGGTGTGATAAAAAGGTGAGTTTTCTGCCATGTCTAATGAAGCGTAGCTTCCTATAACGACGGAGGTAGACATTAACCTAATGTCGTCCAAATCTGGTAGTTAGGATAGCCCACTGGGTTGAAATTCTAAGTGCCTCGCGGTAAGGAGTTGGATTCTTACGGGCTGTTGGCGGAGTTGGATACGTGGATTGTTATTGTCCACAAGTCCTTGCATTCATCTCGGGATGACAAGACGATAAAGTTCGTTGTAACATCCAGGAATGGCGGATTCGCCCGTAGCATTGACATATCTAAACTGCTTGGAAAATCATCATACCTTGCATGCTGATTGGTATACGAACATTTGCTTGCCGAAATTTATTGACGGACTCCGTGAAAGACAATGCCAGCTCTCACACGGCCTGGCAGATAAACACATTTTTGAAGGCGAAAAACATAGAACTCTGAACTTCCATCCATAGAGTCCCTACTTGGCATCTTGTGACTTCTTCTTTTTCCCAAATCTTAAGAACCAATTACGCGGTCAACGATTTTCATCGCGAGAATAGGCCATCGAAGAATATGTAAAACATCACGGAATAGTGGCATAAACGGAATAGTGGCATAAATGTTTTAAAAATTAGTTTATACCTATGAAAAAGTGTATTGACTGTCGCAGAGATTATTTTGAGAAACAATAAATTGATTTTTTAGCCATTCATTATATTTTTTTCTTATTCATTCCTGAAACTTTCAGTGTGGTCCTCATATTAAGCATTATTTAAATTCATTAGAAATAAATAACTAAAATTTTGTCAGAATGAACTACTTAGATTCCGATTGAGACTTTAAGACTATGGTACACTACGCCGCGCTGCGCCTGACGAACATTTCTCACCGTGATATCAAGCAACAAATTTAGTTGTTTATGAAATATCACAACTATAATGTGGTGTCGTGCAATGAGTTGGGATTCCAGTTTTCCTTGGTTCAATGGTCAGTGTGACCAACATGTTACTTTTAGTTTTGCGTAGAGTGCTTCATCGCCGTCGCCGCGCACTGGCCCGGGAATAAACTTATTTCCTTCCCGTAAAGTTTCTTGTCGATCCGTTTGTCGTTGTGCTGCAGCCAGTGTTGCAATTTTAATGCGCTTCCGGGTCGAATGTCGACTTCGCTTTGTCTCGCTCTCGCCCAGCGTCGCGTCCCCCCAAACTTACGATTGATTTATTCGACGCGAAACGCGACTGCGTTCGCGTGTCGATTTTTCCTGACTTTTTTAAAGTTGTTCTCCAACATTGAGAGAATGAATAAATGAATAGAATTGAATTACACAATAAAAAAAAATAAAAAATAATGCATACATTTGGCGGGCTTATCTTGATGAGTACATACAAAACTTATAGCTTTTTTTCCTCTTTTATTGTTATTTATTTTTATTAAATCGTCTTAGATTATTTAACATTAATTTAAAAAGCCATAATATTTCGTTAATTTCCCACTGAATAACGAGTTGGGTAGAGGGCATTGTTCATTGGGTTATTTAAAATTTCATTAGGTCAACGACATGACGTTTCATATTGACATTTCAATTGAAATTTCGTGCAATGGTCGCTATGGAGCGCGCTAATTTTAATCTAAATCGGTTAATCAATCCGACCCACTTTCGTTTATCAAATTCGGAGCCGCAGATAATCAATGAAACCACCACTGCAATTGATAAGAAATTCTTAATATTGAATTGCAGGAACAGGCGTAAAGTTAAAAGAGCAGCACTCAGACGGTATACTTAATAATAATGAAACTTTAAATCTCTTTAACGTCCCTTCGTCTTTTTACTTATTTTTGAGCAGGATTGGTGGGGTACTACTAGTAAAAAAATACGCTTTTGTGGAATAGTTTCGCCCCATATATGACCAGTACTGGACTTAATAATAATAAACCTGGTCAAATGCTAGTTTGACTTTTGCGCCGAGGGTTCCTAACCTTATTAAGGGGCCGCTGTTGGCTATATAAAGTAGAATGATACGCCAGCAGGCTGAAATACACCTAAATCCTATTATTGCTCGGATATACCATTCTTACGACAAGCGAAACACCAGCGGGACGCAATACGACGAAAGACTATTGTTGCTTGCACGGAGATACCATTCTTCTGAAATCGCACATGACTAATCATATCTTTTTAGGTTTTTTGAAAGATTATTATGAAAAATAAAAAAAATGCAAAATATTGCATCATCACATTTTAATCATTTACTTACAGCAAAATATTAAAATTTTGCATCAGTACCTACTAAAGATTAAGAAATTTGCTAGAAGAATCATATTTTTATGTTTGTTTAAATGCACGCGGAAGTCCATTGATATTGTACATAATGAATATATCGCAATATGGTTCAAGAGCGCAAACTTTCTTATCACGGCACTAAATTTTAGGACATTCGTCCTGTAATAATTATCGTGAAAATGCTCTAACTGGTGGCTTCGTTTGTAATTATTAGGCACCTACAAATGAAATAATGATAATACGTCGCTATAATCATTATTGCCTTCTTATAAATTAAAATTAAATCTTAAAGTTAACGCACAATAGCACTGATAATTACCTCTAAGCTCCCTAATAAGAAACGCGTGGATAGAGTATAGGGGTAGACTTTGTATAGTCGTAAATATAATTACTGATGAAATTTATTTTCAAAATTTTCTAGCTATTCAGTGTAAGTACTCTGGTAATGAAACCATAGAATATTGGCATATTTCAGTATACTCCTTACTAACAAGTTAATGATTTTACAATCTTAGATATATCTGCAATGTCTAAAAAGAAACCTACCGCCTTGTTATCTTTGGCACAAACAGTGTCTATGTGCGTATTAAAGGTGAGCTTAGTGTCGAATAATATCCCTAAATCTTTCATAATATTCTCATCACCGCATAGTACCGTCCATACTATAAATAGAACTCTTCTAATCGAGTAAACATCATATAGACTCATTTTGCAATGTTAAATTACACATTGTTTAAGATTTGAGGATGACTTGTGCAGGTAAAAGCGTTCAATATCAATGTAGCAATATCCGCAGGTCACAAAATGTGATTTCTCTTCAGTCCTTTTCGATTCAAACAATACGTCGCGGGTGGCGAAATGCCCCCTCCCCCCATCCCCAATTCGACAACGGCAATGCATCGTGATGAAAATGTATCGCGGGCGCAGCGTCACTTGTTTTCCCGGATTGCGCTGAAGGATTTTTCATATCTCGCTGAAATGCGATTTTCCACGGCGGTCTTATTGACATTTCCCTCGGCCCGGAATCGCTATCTCGACATCAGAGACAATGGCCCTATCGCTTTACCCATATATATTTCATTTCATTTTATCGTGTGCAATGGCGGACACCCCTCTTGGTCGTGTCAAAATGATATTAAACGATTATTAATTATTGTAACATATTAGCATTGTTATTATTTCCATTTTAGCTGAATTAAGTAACAAACGACTTCATATAAATTAGTATCTGACTTCTTACGTAAAAGTAAATTCAGACAAACTACCTTACACACTTAACCTTCGTAAATGGCACGCATAAACAGGGAACCTACTGCGGGTGTTGTATGAATGATTGTCGGCATTTATTGATGTTTTTGCTAAATGCCGTTGAGCATGCATTAAGTATCTACTAAAACATGAAAGCCAAATGCATCGCCTTAATTTTCGCCTCAGTAAAATAATCTATACATAAAGTCATGTTCATTATTTGAAACATGCTGCGAAGAAGACGAATGAAGAATTCTTCTTTGCAGAAGAAAAAATCTTCTGCTAGTGGCGGCGTTACTCTAAAATAATAGACCGCAAATTAAAATATGCGAAATGTACTAATTTTACAACCGCCAAATAACAAACTTTTCTATTTTTTTATACAGAATATGGCGCTACAAAGCTTACAAACTAGTGCATCGATATGCAAATTCCACTTTAACTTACTGTCAATATCTAATCCTAAGAATTTAATCTGTCCAGCAATGACAATTTTAAAACAATCATGTAGCTCGTGAAGATAGTCATGGTTCTTTGGTCGCAAGTGAAAGTTAATGGTTTTAGTGTTACTAATATTTATTGTTACTATATATAATAGTTCGTTTACTTCAAACCATACCAGAAGTTTATCTAGAGTAGTGTCTTCCAAAGTGGTCTATATGGACCCCCAGGGATCGATTTCAACTTGCAGGGACTCCATGTCAGCGAGAAAAAAACTGGTGGTACACAATATGTAAATGGGATCCATGTGGGCGGGCCACATTTAGGCAGGTTATCATCAACTTTTAGCCATTCCGCAAATGTTTTATTACACCTAAACAGATGTGTATACATCATACTATTCTAAACTTATATAAACTTATATACATCGAAATAAACGCGCGCATCACAATTATTACCGTGGAAGGAAATCACTACTCAATTCAGATTGCATCACTAGTTGATTGAGGAGGCCAACCCACATGAGTAGGGCGGGAAGGTGCGAGCGAGGTGCCGCTTAGCTGGTCTCTGCAAGCGATTAGAATAGACGGCTTACATGAATTAGCAAGCAAGATAGTTCTACATGTGCGGTTATGTGTGGCTTTCTCAAATTCTTTGTACTTTAATGTCGTGGTCGCTTAGATATAAACATATAAACAAGTTCTTTTCAATAAAGGTATGAATAAAAATTCTACATCATCATTTGTAAAATAGCAAAATGAGCAGCACTGTGTCAGCTGTCAGAAACAAATTTTAAGTTAACAAGTTTTACCATTCATGATTACGTAGGCAGTAGTCTACGGATAACAAAAAATTCGGCAACTGGTCTACGGACCATAAAAGTTTGTATTGTACCTTCTGTTTATTAATGCCTTCTCATCTTTATAATATAAGGGACGTATCATCCGCACTTAGAGTTATATGACCGGGAGGTAATTCGTATAAATTAGAATTTTTAAAAAATGGATCCAAAATAGAGTCTTCAGATACACCTTTGTTGGCAATAATAGGTTTACTCCGTGTTCCAATAATTTCAGTGGTTTGGTATCTATTTAGAATACTCAGCTGTTATTCTGTACGGCTAACTCAGCTGGTCTTCCATATTTCGGCGGTTCCTCGTGATTTCGTTTAACGTTGGATCCAAGGTCAGGGTAAGTGTGAAGTGTAAAAGCTGACTTAATACGATATTCGCATTGTGAATTAATTATTTTTAATCATTATGTGTAGCGTCCGTAGCCACGTTGACACCGGTTCTTGTCGTTACGATCTCTTTCAACCAACCTTCATCAAAGTAAAGGGATTTAGGTGCCAATGAAGCAAAATATACAAAAATCATGATAAATAGACTTAACTTTTTTTTAAAAAAGCTATTTGGATTTAGAGAATATCCGCAAAGAGCGGAAGATAGGAGATGATAGGATGAGACGAATGATAACAGCAATTGAGGGACATGAAATGATTTATCAGAGACATTTGAAATGTAGAAACCGTTGGTGCGGTTTCGACATTGGACTGGAACTGCTTTCATAGTCCAGATGGACACACGCTAAAAAGATATATAAGAAAAGAAGAATTGCGAGTAGAAATCGCAATTTTACTATCTAAGTGACTTCCTAAGTGAGTAAATTTTTCGGCGAAGTATGAGGGAGCGGTGGGATTGTTGAAGATGTTGTGACGAAGGGAAAGAATATGCAAGTTCACGTATTCGAATCCAATGAAATCTGAAGTCTGATTCTATACTCATGAGACGTGATTTAATTTTCTCGCATTGTAAATGTATCTAATGCACACATTTTTGCAACCGCTTTGGTTTATCGAGGATGGCTTCGGTGACGATTAGATAGCAAACGTCAGCATAATCTAGAATAGGCAATAATAGTGTTCGCACTATGGTATTCTTAAACTACTCTGGTAAAAATCTTTGCCGAAAACTAT
Organism: Micropterix facetella; assembly: GCA_027564375.1. Taxonomy (NCBI): domain Eukaryota; kingdom Metazoa; phylum Arthropoda; class Insecta; order Lepidoptera; family Micropterigidae; genus Micropterix; species Micropterix facetella. Next base: position 1,139,668 of record JAOPUG010000215.1, read on the forward strand.
GAAAACTGCTGAAAATGCGTTTGCTGGCATCATTGATCTGCGACTGCCAAGAGAGGTAATCATCGAGAGTGATACCGAAATCTTCCGCTGTCTCTGAATAGGTATGTCATTACTATCGATACGGATCGGTGGGGCAGATGCAGTAATTAAAGACGATAACAATCTCTGGCTGCCAATCACAATAGTTTGGGATTTAGATGGATTCACGCAATTTTCTTTAGCCTAGCGTGAAATATGGTCTAGGGTTTTAGTCATAGTAGAGGTAGCCAAACTAATATCTTAGGGCGTTGGAAAAAATAAATTGTCGTAGTTGGGAATAGAAAGTGGTTTTTATAGTGGACATTGGAAAAAAGGAATACTTTCGGAATTGACAAAACGAAAGAGGACAGTGAAAAATTGGCACAGAAGAAAGCCAAAATCTAGAAAACATAGCAGGAATTATATAAAATGGATGAAACAGTTACGGAAAATAGCGAAGAGTAATAGACAAAGTGGATCAACGATACAAGAAAACATCAAACAACAGGCAAGACGGATAGATCCAGAATATATTAAACATTGTCGATGAAATACATGAAATAGATAGACACAAAGACATTAAATACTGCTCTCAAATCCTAGATCCTCACCTTCCTACTTTCATATATCGGCTCTAAGTTGCTAGTATACTAGTCGATTGATTCCCTTTCCTATCCATCCTTAGGCTGGGGTTGTTCTTCAATCTTGAAATGTGCCCTCTGGTGTATTCGGTTTTCCTTCTCGGGAAGGCAGCTGGGACGGATGGCATAATTTTATTCAATAATTTTTGAGGCCTGCGTCTTACTTCAAGACCTTGAGAATGCATAACATGACGTCGAAAAGCGAAGGACTATGATTCGAACTTGTGTTCATACTTAAGAAAGTCGATGGACACTAAGATAGACTCACGTTCTGACCTCCCTTTTTCAAGAAACTTCTCACGCCTTACTGCGCTAATAGAAAGAGTGAGATTTTTTCGACTTTAAGTTAACTAAGCTCAACTGCGGATTATTGTTGCTTTGTAATAAGAAGCACTTAGCGGAAGCTCGGCGATTATGCAAGAACAAAGACTTCCCGGCAGACTGTTGAGTTTCTAATGTGGCGGCACATTCGCCACTTACACACGGGAAGACAACATCGAATTTGCATACAACTCGCTCAAATATTTCATGCAACCTGAACACGGATACCAGACTGAATAATAGGAGTCACGCAAAAGGCAATGGAAGCTTCATGTTACTAGCGTACACATCGCACACACACACACATATATATACATACATACATACAAACATACATACCAACATTCTTACATACATACATATATTTTAACTTTTTGGTTATACAGATATCTAACGAACAGAAATTTTGTGGTTGTATTTTGGCTGGCGGCTAGGCGCGGGCTGTGTGCTTGTCGTCTGTTTGTCTATTGGTGTACCATTTTCCTTCCATTGAAACTACTCTTCCGCAATATTAGGAGAATATATTCTAGGCGTCAGATTTTAAAACAGAAATATTATAGAATTTCGATCGCCAACATCAGCTGAATTTCTAATCACTTACAAGAAAGCATGTGGCGACACTCGATAGATGGCGAAATTTTAGTAGTCTTAAAAATAGGTTCAAAATACAATGAAAAAGACCTATAGACGTATAATCCCTTAGTTACATACGTTTTGCTATTTTAGCAGAGAGGCAACTGCCGCAAACTTAACTGACTTGAAATAAAAAACCGTTGGTCGTACAGACCCCAAAATCAACTGGTCGTTACGCATTGGCCATGAATATCGATTAGCTAAAGATTTTTTTAAAATCAGACGTAGTTTACTCGAGTTATCGTGCATAGTAACAAAACTCCTCGGGGTGGGCCGAAGTAATATATTTAGTAGGTTTTTCGTCCAGTGGATGCTTTCAAATTGTTCCATGATAACATTGTAAGTTATAATCAGTCTCCTTCTTCTTTAAGTGCATTTTCCGTTGCGGTGGTTGGTGACCATTTGATACCTGACACCTGATACTAAAAACTAGTGATATCTGAAAGATTTTTTACTTTTTTATTGGGCTCGACCACTTTTTGACTAAGAAATTGATTATTTTAAAAATCGTAAAGCCTTTTTGGTTCGTTCTTATCGATATTTCTCCTCGTATTACTCATAAGATATAGAAGATTATTGAATAAAACTTAATCACTTGAAACTTTAAACCTTTATCGATATAACTCTTCGAACATCATGTATGGTTGAATCTCCCTTTTCCGCATGTATTTCCCTTTAAAGTCTCCCAAGCAGTGTTATTTTAGCATCCACATGTATATTTCAAATACGTCAATTTCGAAAAAACAGCACGTGAATTTGCTGGGACCGAGGTGTCCGTGACCCCCTACCGCCTTCCACAACATGACCGCTATCAGCCCCCTGCCAGGGCAGACTTTCGCACTTTGTCTCTTGCCACCCGTGACTTCTTAAAAAGTGTAACTTTTTCTTCATAAATCTCAAACGAGAGCAATGAGCCGACCCGAGAAAAGTTACTTCTCGCTGAACATTAATGTATCCAAAAAAGACGAAAATTGGATAGAAGAGGCCGGGTGTGTTTAGGTAGCTTTAATTTTTTCCTATGTTTTTCTGCCTTTTAATAAATCGAACGCTATGACTAGACATCCCGAGAACCAAATTTATAAATATAGACACTTTCGTAACGCCTTCCACATATTAGGTATATGACTTTATAATCTCTGGAAAATCAACCTGTATATG
>JAOPUG010000215.1:1193747-1208281 GCA_027564375.1 Micropterix facetella
GGCAAGTTTTAAGTTTCTTTGGGAATTGTATTATAAAAGTGAATATACTGTCCCATAACATCTCCTGGTGTCGAAAGTCTGGCATCAAGAGACTATTCCAAAGAAAATCGATGACGGACTCGACTTCAAACGAGGCTTGTTGATTGAACGAGACAGGAAGATTAACATTTTTTTATATTTCGCGCCATAAACCTATCAGGCCATTTTAAGGAGACCTTGCAAAACAGGATAAATAACAATGATTATATTAGGTCCTTACCTATGAAATTGCGGTTCTATGTCGAAAAAGAAAAACGATTTTTTTTGGAAATAATAAATTTAATCAATTGAAGTATGTATCAATATTATCGAAGCACTTCTACCATTTTATGAGAAGTTCATTGATTCCTTTGCTAAAAAAATCTGGGAGCGAGAATCAATGAATTCTTTGAAAGTGCTTATGCCTGCCTCATGGGAATTGATTTTTTTTTCTAACAAGAAGTTGTCTAAATTTAAAAAAAAAGTGTAAATCAGTTGGAGCAATGTCTGGAGAGTACGTTGGCTAGCGGTGAGTTTCCAGTCGCAGCTCCTCTAATTTGGCGACCGTCTGTTGTGCAGTGTGTCGTCGATGGTTGTCACGAAGGACCAGTGGGCTAGAGCAATTGACCAGTCTCGGTTGTTAAAGGGCGAGCTTTTCCATCATCGTTTGCAATTGTTGACAATACACATCTGCAGTAATTGTCTGTTCCTGATCTCAAGAAGCTGTAGTGGATAACACCAGCACAGGTCCACCAAACACTTACTAGTATCTTCTTTTGAGTTAACTTTCGCTAAGTTAAGTTTTGGCCGGTTCTCCAGAACGGAAACGTTAGAACCAAAAACTCACCGTCCGTTCGTTAGTGGTAGCTGGCCCGCACACAATATTGATTCTTTGAGCTGTATCTGCAGCGCTGGTGCCACGGCGGAACTCATATTCGAAAATAACGCGATATTTTAACTTTTCCATAGTCGTGAACAGAACGACGTCAGAGCAAAAAATGAAATAACGCGAAAACATATAAATAACTAATTTCGAAACAGAATTTCACTAGTTATAATTTGACATAAATTTAATTTTGCAATTATAAAACAAACGCTAGATATTTGAGTTCAAAGTTGCCAGTATTGAGAATCGGCCATTTCATAGGTAGGGACCTAATATTACTATTATTATACTTTCATGACAATGATTATTATTATTTTACATCGGTTTGTAAACTGAACACAATATTTACACATGAACTTTTACACAATATATTGTAGATTCTAGCTACCCAACCTTCACACTAACTCTCTAGCACTCACTCCACACTCGCACACTCAACACACACACATGCAAACACTTCCTAAACACATACCTCTTACGTACTAGTAAAATTTTAGTTATATTATGTAGTTGTTAACGTAATTACTGTCATTTTATTGAATCCATAACCGGTTTAATTTTTTTAATTAAACTGTATTTTTTATTGTAATTATTCACTGTAATACTGTGTGGTTTAAAATAACCGATGGCCAATATTTTTTTAAATTTTGTGTCTGAAAACCAATATTAGTGAGTCGACTGCTGCATATTTCAAACTGGTACGTTTGGTATTTCCTGAGATATGAGAAAAAACTACGACTTCTTCACAACAACTTCTAAAATGAAAACAATTTTTCATAACAACCTATTAATCCTCATAAAAATGGTTTTTTTGTTAGCAATGCACTAAGGTGAGAAACTGCATATTGTGAATATTTAAAAGTATATAGATAAAGTTTATAAAAATTCTACTGGAAAATCGATTAATTAATTGAAATATTACCAATGTCAAGACAAAATACCTAACTTAATAAGTTGCCAATAAATGTGTTCATATTCCTTAATTAAATTATGAAGTTTTGACCTAGATTTCGATCAAACTTTTTTCGACGTTATAGCCTCATCACAAAAAATAATTTTAAATACTTCCTGTGCAAAACCGGGAAGGGCAGCTTTTATGTATATAGTTTATGGTTACACGATTCATAATACTTCAGCAATCGTGATCCCACCAAGTGTTTTTCGGGTTTACATGGGGCCGATGCCTCTCACTCTTTCTTTAATTAACGTGACCTTCTTTCTTTCTTTGCAGGTATCCCACAGCCGATGTATAGGTGGCTAAAAGACGGTCAACCGTTGGGCGACTATTCATCGGAGCTCTTCTATAAGATCCCCAGCACGAAACGCGAAGATGCCGGCGCTTATCAGTGCTTAGCGAAAAATGACGTTGGCGCATTATTTAGTGAAAAAAATCACGTGACCGTCGCATGTGAGTATCTAATCTTCTTTTATGTCACCGTGATCAAGGGGGTGCGCACAGGAAACTGAGGGGATGTCGACTCCCCCAACCCCCTGAAATACTAACACAAATGGCATATTTAAATGTTTGTGCTGCCACCGTAGAGAAAAGCTTCTCAAGCCTAAAGCAAATAAAAACATATTTAGAAAACAGTACCTGCGAAGATCGTCTCGTAGGACTTGCCCTACTTTCTGTTCGTGACATAAGTACCGAGGTGGACCATGAGGCTGCCTCAGACCATTTCAACCAAAAAGTAGTATAATGTAGCTTTAAAAGCAACAGACTTCAACAGGTATTTTTGGAATCGTGGTGACGAGAGCAACTTGTTGGAATAGGTTTTGAGGCATCTGGGTGCTGCTGCAGGAATATTATGGATTACTTGGCCTGGAGGAGGATCTGACCAATAGGTAGACCAAGCTTAGCGTATATGGGCATTTTCGGAATCGTGGTGATGAGAGAAACTTGTTGGAATGGATTTTAAGCCATTTGGTTGGTGCTGTAGGTGTATCCTGGTTACTTGGCCTGGAGGAGGATCTGACCAATAGGTAGAGTAAACATAGTGTATATGGGTATTTTTGGAATCTGGGTGACAGAGAAACTTGTTGGAATAGGTTTTATGCCATTTGGGTGGTGCTGCAGGTGTATCCTGGTTTACTTGGCCTGGAGGAGGATCTGACCAATAGGTAGAATAAGCATAGTGTATATGGGTATTTTTGGAATCGTGATGTCTACAGAAACTTGTCGGAATAGGTTTTAAGCCATTTGGGTGGTGCTGCAGGTGTATCCTTGTTTACTTGGCCTGGAGGAGGACTGACTAATAGGTAGAGCAAGCATAGTGTATATGGGTTTTTTGGAATTGTGGTGACGAGAGAAACTTATTGGAATAGGTTTTACGACATTTTGATGCTGCTGCAGGTGTATCCTCATTTACTTGGCCTGGAGGAGGATCTAACCAGTAGGTATAGTAAGGATATCGTATATGGGTATTTTAGAATTGTGGTAATGAGAGAATCTTATTGAATAGGTCATAAGCCATTTTCGATAAGCCAGGGGTTACCAATCACGGGACGGGCCAAAGTTTCCGATGTATATAGCTACTTTTCCTGTTATTTTTTCTTATAAATAGATTTAAAAGCAAAATTATCAACTGCTGAACTTAATACACCCCCCTTCTCCTACCCATGACACCTACCCATGTGTCTATTACTAGACAGTAGATGCAGGCCAGGTTCTATCTCTCCCTCCTAACTGTGACCCCTCCCCATACATTACTACGAATACTAGTGGATGCAGGCCAGGTTCCAGCCCCCTCCCCCTCCCTCCTGCCTGTAACCGCTCTCTATGTGTCTATTACTATGAGTATTAGTCCACGCAGGCCAGTGACGCGGTCCACTCCTAATCGTGACCCCTCTCCATACTTCTATTACCATGAGTAATAGACATATGGCGTCGACGCAGGTCAGTTTGCCCCTTCCTAGTTTATATAGCTATACTTTTGTTTCTTAGCTATAATCAAGAGTTGAGAGGATGACTTAAAGCCTTCAGTTAATTGAATGATCTTCCTAATCAATAAAACCCGTATGACATAGACATTGCCATAGACAGGCGACTTTTGCAATGCATATTTTTTTCTTCTTTTATGAAGAAAAAAATCACATTCAATAAATTGCCTGTTTGAACAGAGGGTAAATGATACTTAATACAAAACTTAATACACACATGGACAAAGGATTATCTACTTATAGTAATTTTTAAATACCTTATAAATAAGATTTTCATTGTGAAGTTTTTTAGCACTCAACGTTTTGGCGATATTGCAACCGCCGTGGTTGCGCCGGCAACGACGGGAACAACGGCCTTTGCAATATCACTGAACATCGGGTGCTAAAAAACTTCATGCGGTAAATTAGTTTAATCGTATTTATAATGTGAAACAACGCAATAGTCTTCGATTTCACATTTTAAATGTCTATTATTAAAAATTGTTAAGTAATATGTAACAGATAGGCATTTGAAGTTGGTAAGCTCATATACAATTAAAAAACGTATTATTAATTACGAAATGATTATTTTTAACTAACCTATACTAATATGTGAACAATGATTTGGCAATAAATATTAAGAACATATAAGATAAGAAGTACTATAATAATAATATTGAGAACTGCAAATAACAACATAAAAAAACTATAAATAACTTTTACATGCATAGGTGTACCACACGAAAATAAACAATAGCCTATAACGATGCAATGGTTTCAGGATCAGAAAAATGGAAAAGGAAAGGGAAGTTATTTGGACGATTTGAAATGTTCTCTAAGTCTGTTTTTGAAGCATGTTATACTTGGCACGGTTCTTACATGTTTCGGCAAAGCATTCCAGAGACAAGCTCCATGCACGGTGAAAGAGAATGGTAAAAAGTGACCGCTGTGACCAGGGATAGAAAGCAGCAGATTATCGTCTGATCTCAGAGGGCGCCCATGAGCCGATAGTATAGTAAATCTGCCAATAAGATAATCAGATGTGACGCCCTCCAAGATCTGAAGTGCAGGCAGAGAACTCTCATGTCTCTTCTCTCATGTCGTAAGCAAGTAAAGCTTCTCTATGTACTACGCGATGTGATTAAAGGTTTTGAAGCCGTATGTATATCGAATGGAGAAATTTTGTAGACGCTCAACTATGGTAGCTAGCTAACTCCTCTGTGAGGTTGGGAAATGCACCGTCCCTATAATCCAGAAGAGGGAGGAGAACAGACTAACAAATCGTAATCTTACTCTCCTCAGGGAGGATATTCTTTAGCGTATTCAATGTTGAAATGAAATGTTTTACTCGAGGTGATGTCTATGCAAATACGTATTTTTTAATGCCTGTTAACTAATCAAAATTCAAATATCTCATCAAAATCCTAATATTCATACCCTTAGGATTATAGTATTGTATTATATTAATCAATGTATAGCCAAAGTTACACCAAATAAAAAATCTATATGTTTTGTGTTCTCTTTTTCTAGATATGGGTGTATTCAAAAATGACACTGAAAAAGTTGAATTCGTGGAGTTTGGCAACGCGGCGGTTTTGGAGCTTCCTACCATCGAATCCTATCCGCAGCCATCTGTGATATGGCACGATGAGAACGGACCATTGCGGTACGACCACAAATACGCGGTCAGCTCCAAACACCAACTAGTTATACTGTCGTGCGACAGGGAGGATGACAAGGCTTATAGGTAAGTTTTCTTCTCCTGATTAGATGATATATAGGATGACAGAAATATTTTTAAATTTTGAATGTATCCATTATTCAAAAAGATGATAAAAGGATGCTGCGCTTGTCAGCCAGCCATTAAATAAAATAAAATAGCTTGATATGCATTTTCATGAAAGAAATCTCTCAAATCTTCATTATTGATCCAGATATTTATAATTAAGCCCATATGGTATTTACGATATAGGTATTTACAAAATATATAGCTATTTACAATATATATCTAACTGTCATCCTATATTTAAGAGACGGCTTTCGCCGAATTAATCAATGTGATTTTTTCTTTGTTTTTTTGCTTGTAATCGGAGAGAATTTTTTAATTGAAAATTATTGGAGATATTTTATTTTGCAAAAGGATTACCTTGTTTTTTTGAGATGTATGGATGAAAGGTGATCGTTCGCTGGCATTAAAGGGACTTTCGTTAAACCTACATAGCACAGACGAAAAATGTGCACATCCATACATAGATCTCTTTTAAACATTAGCATTTCCCAATCCAATCCGGGAATTCCTTTGTTGCTATGTGAGAAGCTTTTATTATTTTTATTTCTACTCGTGAACTGCCAGAATCATCATGCTTACAAGCGTTTTTGCATTTCAACTGATCCTAATGTTTATTTCCATCTTTTCAGGGCGCGTGCAATCAACACCCAATTAGGAAAGGAAGAAAACAGTCCATATATCCGATTAAAAGTTTCAGGAGATCTGAATAATGAAGTCCCGCCGGAAATAATAATTAAACCAGAAAATACACGGATAGTGAAAGGACAGGAGATAACGAACCTTCAGTGCATCGCTAATGCTAAACCGCTCCACGAACTGGAAACTCTGTGGTTCAAAGATGGCATCATGATCGACACGGCCGGTGTCTCCTACAATTTAAACGATCCTTGGAATCGGACTCTAGTATTGATATCGGCGAATCTAACGCACACCGGGCAGTATACGTGCCAAGTGAGACTGCGGACCGGCGGTTTCCCGACGGTGACGGCGACCGCTTCGGTGGTCGTTCAGGAGAAGCCATTCTTCTTGAACGCGCTCAAGTCAGAAACGCTCGGCGAATACGGCGCCGCCGTCAGTTTGGACTGCGACGCACAGGGGGTGCCGCAGCCGAGCATTTCGTGGTTTCGCGACGGGAAGAAAATCGGCGGATCCGGCGACCGGGAGGGCGAGGATCGCGGCGGCGGAAGGTACTCCGTGGAGGAGGACCGCTCCTTGCAAATAAGAGCCGTGCGAATGGAGGACATGGGCATCTTCCAGTGCATTGCGGCCAACGATGCGGGGGAAGCTTCTATACACACTTGGCTAAAGATCAAAAGTGAGTATCGTGCGAATTACGTAATGTAATTCGAGGTATATGTATTCGTCTTTTGTAGGGGGCGATTTTCGCTGGTTTTGACCATGATAAGATGATCATGATAGCTTGAAACAATTATAAAACAAAGTTCCCCTGAAACCGTCGTCGATGTGGTTTTCAATGTTGATTAGAGCATTTTTTGATGAAGGATTAAATTATATATATATAAAACACAATATAAGTACGGTGAAACCTCTATCTGTTGTTTTTGAAGAAACTTCCAAAAAAAAACGAAAAATTTAGGAAATTTAGTTAACCGGGTCTCCGCAGTCCAGGCGTATATTTAAGCTTAAATAGACATTCGAACAGTGTACGGAGCCTGTGCTCTGCAGTATTTTGTAGACCTTGTCGTTTTAACAGGTTAGGATTTGTTTCAGCCTCGCAAAAATAGTATGCAATAGTTGTAGATTCGAAATTGCAGAAATCTTCACATCCTAGCCTTGTTGAACAATGTGCTCAACAATCTCACTGCCTTATCTGAGAGATAAGGTAACCCTATTAGTGAGTCATGGGCTCCCACTCCGATCGAGAGAGAATAACATCACTAGCCTCCCAAATTACAAAACTCTGTTTTACTCTTACTCTTTTTCTGTATATGCAGCTCGATTATGGAACCAGGTCCCTCCAAATATTAGAGGGGTGCAATCGCTCTCTATTTTCTAGCTTCTTCTGAAAAAGCCTTTGTTCTCTCGCCAGTTGTCAACCCTCCCCCCTCCCACTGTGAGTTATTTTGTTTATTTTAAGTTTAAAATCAGCATTGTACAAGTAATTTTGTTATTATTATTATTTTAGTAAAGCATTGTCTATGGATTACCCGGTAACTCTCATAAAGACACCATAGTTGACTGTAGAAGATTGCCGTAGTGTGATAAGTCTGCCATTGTGCAAATTCGTAATTTTTGTACAATAAAAAGTTTTTTAGTATTATTAAACTGAGAAGCTCAACAATAACTTAATTTTTTTTATTATTTATTTATTTAATATTATTACTATTTATGAATGACTTATTTTTGATATTGTATTTTTTTCTTCACCTTTTTTTTTGTAACTGATTATTGATTATTTGACTACATTATAACTATGTCGATTATGATTTTTTAACCGCTTTTAACTTTATAATTTATAATTGATTAAATGTATTTATTTGTCTTTTTGAATTGTAATTATTTTATAATTGATTATTTGATTATGATTATGACTTTCTAACGTAATCCACACTAATTAATTAACTCTATACTTATAGAATGTTCGCCCAAGCACAAACTTTGTCTAGTTGGGCGTAACAGTATACAATATATAATAATTGAATTTAATTTCCTGCTGTGGATTGAATTGTATTTACAGAATATTTTTATTTTATGTTTTAAATTGTAATATTTGTGGGTATTTGTGGGTTGCTTAATATTAACTTAAATTATTACTTCTCGTGCAGCTGAAACTCGGCTCGTTATCATTTCTTCACGCCTCGTGGACCTAACCTGTTACAAAATAACCAATACATGTGGGAAAATGATGATTTGGGGAACCATTGATCGAGATTTCACTGTACATATGTAACAATAAACGTATTGAAATATTCTCTCGATCTCTGGCCTTTTTAAGCTCAATCTAGAAAGAACTCAACCATACTCCAGGAATCTTCTCACCATGGTCAAAACTAATCGAGAAATCGCCGTTAAATCCGATGAGCTTTAACTGTGTACAAATGTATTAACCGTTAACATAGTGGAGCTTTGTCGTGCTAATTAATCGTGACTAATGCCCTTTATTGTTGTGGACTGATTGCTGCAGCTCATAGAAGGTACCCGAGGCAGGCGCGGCAAAAACTAGTCAGAATGCGATCGCCCGACCGTCTTATTAAGACATTTCAATTCGATTCCGGCAGTAAGGACTAATTTTGAATAAAATTTAGTGTTTTATTTATCTTTTTAAAGGTTTTTTTTCCATTTCTGCATCACGCTGCGTTTTTTCTTCGAGAGCAACGATTCCTAACTTAATTTGACACACGTTTTTTATTTGTTAAATGAATGTCTTTTTGTGTTTTCTGCTTTACCGTTTCTTATTTTGCACTACTAATATTTTATTGAATTTTTGAATGAAGCTTATTTATTGTGTGTCCTACTCTAGTTTTAAATGCGTTTAGAATATAATTGTGTCAAAATTAGTTAATTTTAATTCTGACAGTTATTGTTGATTTCCACACGTAGTGCATGCGAATCACTAGCTTTATTCTACTGAGGATGTCCTTTTCTAGAGCTTAGGAACTAGAACATTTTGTGAGACAATGGGAAAACGCAATCACCCTGCACAAAATCTATGCTGGTTTATACCAGGGAAATAGGCACATTTGTCGATAATACTTCTGCACTAGCCGTACATGTAACTCCTGAAGAGGCTTCACTTCTGTTACAGATAAGTCTAGATAATATTTCAAGAACTGAGACAAAATCACTCAGAATGAGACAAAATCAGTGCAATCTTCAATCTGCAGTCGGTATGCTTCAGACCTCCCATTAAGCGAAAAGGTAGAGATGGGCACATTTGCAGATGATACTTCTGCACTAGCCGTATATGTAAACCCTATGGAGGCTTCACTTCTGTTACAAACAAGTGTAGATATTTGTCTTATTCTGAATGATATTGTCTCATTTCAATCTGAAAGGAGACAATATCATTCAGAATAAGACAAATTTAGTGCAAGTGGCTGTGAAGCACTTCGTTTCAAACCGTGTAACGAAGATTTGGAACAGTTTGCCGAGTGAAGTGATAATTTAACCGGTGTAAATCAATTTAAAAAAAGACAGATTTGAACTCATTAGCTTGAGCTGGCTGCCCAATAACTAAATTTATTATAATACTCTCTAAGACAATGTTGGTCTCTTCAGAAAAATAATATTTTTTTCCTAGAAAAAAATCTAAAACCATGATTTCTGCATCTCAAATCTTATATGGAGTGGGAATGCTCGGGTGGTAAGGGATGCTCGCATGCAGCATGATGTCCTAAATTAACCACAGTGGTTCATTAGTTTCTTAGTCCACTATCATCAAAATCAAACCTATTCTCTGGCTTTGCTATGTCGATGATACCTTCTATATCCTGAAGGGAAGTACTTCTTAGATTATCTGAAATCCTCAAAAATAAAATTCATCTATGAAATAGAATAGGATAGATTTTTTACTTTTAGGATGTCAGCATCACAAAGAGAAGTAACACTATTCTCGAGCATAGGGTGTATCCTACGACCACACATACAATTTCACCATTATCCCTATCATTTGCACTCAGTGCAGACATCACTTGTGAATTGGCCCACAACCTTTGCAATGCTAAATCGAGGAGATGGAACACGTCAATAATGTCCTTAGGAAAAATGGATATGGAAGATATCATGACACACGCATTTCATCCAATATAAAAGAGACCCAAATACCGAGCAGATTGCGAGCATTCTTACTATATGTCAAGTGTGTGATGGATCAAATAAGTAAAATGTTACACAAATTCAATATAAAAACAATCTTCAAATCGACCTAACGTACAGCTCGGTTTCAGAGACCTGTCAAGGAAGAAATGCCACTGCAAACTCCGGGTGTGTATTAGATCGAGTGAAGCTATGAGTTGGTTTACATTGAATAAACAAAGTAACTCGACTAATAGAATATATCTAGGCTGTTAAAAACATTCAGCTATAAAAATTGGCGGTCTGCAAACAGATCTTGGATAGCAGAACGAACCACTGCGTACAATTTCAAAATCTCATTTAGCTCCAAGAACTCGAAGAAATCCAAAGAACAATTCTATTCCCGAGAGCCATAGAAATAAGTAAAATCTTGAACTTCAATAGACATAACGGTTTCATACTCGACTATGTAGAATTCTCTTCTTAAAATATTCTTAACACTCATCTCCGAGTGCAAAAAGTTGCAAAACGTCATACAGTAAGTGTTGCATGCATGGTGGAATTTCAACATTCACATGCGTCGCCTACCCCCCACCCCCACCGTTATAATCTGCATGGCAAACAGCAGCGTATGCTGCCTACCCACTGAACAACAGAGGCTAATAATGACGGATGTAACATGGCCGAAACTTTGAATGCTACAAAATTTCATGCGGTATTATCCATTTTTGTATATTGTAATGTAGAACAACCGCGATAGTCTTCGATTTCAATAATATTGTGATGGGCCCGACTCCAGTCGGTGAGTTCCATGGCAGTTCCGTTCGTATCTGATATCTGCAACGCAGAAAGGACATCCTCAGTGGTTAGCTTAGCCGTTATATCCTGTTAGCCTGTACCATACACACAATATTAACAAAATCCGTGTGCGTGTGCTTGCTGCTTTCTTTCACCAGCGTCTACTCCCGTGATGCAATCTCCTCCAGCCAACCTCACGGTGCTGGACGGGAAGGACGCCACTATGACCTGTCGAGCCGCCGGTGCACCAACTCCAAACATAACCTGGTATTTCAACGGTAGGCTATGATTTGTTTTCGATTTGAAGTAACTGCTAATAAAGATTGTATAAATTGTAATTATAAATTGAAAAGATTGAGTAAACTGCTAGATGCAATAGTAGCTCTTGTAGGACAGTAGATACCTTTTGTGTTTCAAAGCAACAGCAACTAGCAGGAACAGGAAACAATTCTTGAAGACGTTTGTATAAGAGGCAGATTCAAAGCATTATTGCGAAGGTACTTGAGCGACAGAGAATTGGCTGTAAAAATAAGGGATGCAATTGAAAATAGTGTTAGGATAACCGAGGGTACACCACTAGGCTCTGTATTGGGACCTCTGTTTTATTTATTGTATTCCAACACTATATCGGATCTATTTGCCAACGACACAGCGAAAGGTAAATTTTGCAAACACTATAATGAACTAACAATTTCTACAACTGGTTCACTGGTCACATGACAACGGTTATCAATCATAGGAAGACCAAGGTTATGTATGTCCCCTCCCCATACAAGAAAAGGGACGAGATTGCTATTAAACCACACTAGCGTACATGCATTCATGATACACTATCATACCTAAGCTGCTCTTGCAATATTCGAGATGTTGTGATGTACGCATAAATACTTGATAAAAACTTTAATTTGGAAAATCATATATATTTTTTGTATATTAGATATTTTCTAATACTTTTCTTTCATCTAAAGTCCATATTATCATACAATATCATGAAAATCATTTATTTTTCATTGTTAAATTCAGGATATGGATCCAGGCATGGGGACTAACATTTCCCACATATGTTAAGAAAGTACAAAATATTCAACTTTGAATATTGAAACATAGCACCTAAATGCCTATTACAAAATAAACGTAATAATTACACGAAACTTTACTTTTCTATTAATGCTTCGCCTACTAGTTTCTTTGCATGGTATAAGATTCTGCTTGACAACAGCGACAATGAATTATTACTAATACCTGCCGATTATGTACACCAAACTCAGCTATGCGAAAGGGGGTATCTGAAATTTAGTAAGCAAAAAAATTATTACAGCGATAGAAACTTCATTGCATTGTTCCAAAACTAATAAATCACTTTTCATTAAAATTAGACGATTCGATTAGCAAAAACTTACTTAAGAAAGTATTGAAACTTAAACTATTAAGCAACTTAAATAATCGCTTAACCAGGCAAGCTAAGTAAAACAATATATAATATAAACATGTAAAATAAAATAAAAATAATAACAAGCTATTAGGTTAAATTGGGATTGTTATAAATAAATAGAATGTTACTACTACATACGTAAACATGTAAGTACTACTATTAATTGTAATCAAGCTAGTTAATATAGGTAAGACATATACAAAACATTACTAGTTACCCATTGAAAAGGCATTAGCCTTAGTGGGGAACTATGTTATAAGGTTGTAATATTTTATAAATAAAGAAATATATTTTTTTAAATGTTCACATTTAATGATACAAAAAGTAATGGATTGGTGAGTCGAGTATCATTTTTAAGATTTGATGATGAATGGCAATGAATAGTTATTATTATTATGGCTTGACTTAATTCTAGATGAACAATAATCATTAAGATGTTTCCAAATGTAACAATAACGGTTGCACTTAGTTATAGGTACTTAATTAACATTAAAAGAAAAGTTATTTTTCTTTGATTTAATCCCCGAAAGAACTTACTTATGAACAGTGCGGTGAATGAATAGAATGCACTGCCACCAGCAGTAATGAGCAGTAATTATGTAAACAAGTTCAAGAACATTATGACCATTTTAAACAGACTTGACAGTTAACCTATATGGGCATATCAGTAAATTGCTGTTCGTCCATTAACCAATAAAAATAAAATTTAATATCATAAACTCGCAGATACCGTCACCCGGAACAGCTTCACTGTTCACCTTCACGCGGTAAAAGTTGACGCTCGTGTCCTGCCAACTAAATCTCTGTTTTACCTCTATAAGGATCTTGGTCTCTTCAGGAAAATAATTAACTCCTTCCTATAAAAAAATCTAAAACTGAGCAGTCTCACCTTAACAATTCCCCATGCACACGGAATCATTTCAGCACCGTGCATACGGCTCTTGACATTTCAAACCTTTTTTAATATATTGTTAGGACCTATGCCATTATTAAGAGACCAAGTTTGTAGCATTGAAATACCTGTGCAAGCTCAAATTGCAATTCTCAAAATACAGCGAAATTTTTGCATTTTTTACTATTTTTCCTACAGTTAAGAATGGTCCTGCAGAAGTGTTATTTGTTTCATTTTTTAAGCAAACTACATTTGCTTTACTTTAAGCTCAAATCGAGCACAGTATATCCAACAAGTTTACGAGATGCAGCTCTTCTAAATTTGGCAGGTTCACTGTTTTTTGGGCATTGGAGTAGCTTGCACAGGTCTTTCGGAGCTACAAACTTGTTCTCTTATGATTGGCACAGATCATAACAATATCCCAGCTTCAGAAGGACGACCTCATAATTGCACTTCTTGTGATTTTACAAGAGCCATTTTCAGTTTTTTTTTTTTACATTCAATGTCGCATTGTTCAGCTTGTATTACTTTGATATAATTCTTCTTTGAATAAAATAAGCCACTTTTGTGAATTGGAGCTGTTTTTTACAAGAGTAATATATTCTTTATTTATATATTTTTTTTTAAAGAACGGTGTACATTTATGCCCCTGTTGCACCAAAATTTAAATAATTTTGTAATTATGACCATTTTTCATTTTCATTTTTGATAATTTTGGAATTAAAATAATGTTATTTTCTGCAAAAATATTGTATTAACTTCTAATTCAAAATATTACTCCGGAAACCTCAAACGAAATAAAATTATGTCCTCCCAGAAAACCCAAACTAAAAAAAACAGAGGTGTCGTGGGACATCCGATAGGAGCGGAGTTCCTAACTAATCCCTCCAACTTAACCAACCCAAAACCCCTCATCCACATACACAGTTTAGCTACAGTGCGCTAAAGATCGTCAATAATAAAAAGCGGGAAAGGGTAGGAAGCGGTGGTTAGGAAACGGGAAGTGAGGAGGGGGGGGTAAAGGGGGTTGGTTAAGTTGAAGGGG
>JAOPUG010000215.1:1214974-1225453 GCA_027564375.1 Micropterix facetella
ACACATTACTAGTTAAATATATAAATAAATACATAATCTGCGCCCATGCCTGCTTCAACCTGTTTTATTGGAGGCAGGAACGGTATATTATCATGAAAATAATAGTTTTCATTAAGGTGACATTACATCATGAAAATAATAGTTTATTAAAACTTAAAACAGGTAGTCCAGTAAAACTTTGTTGACCTTGTAACTATTATTAGGACTAATCATGTACTAGCATAATATTAAAACTTGAACTATAAAAATCCTACGGTTTTCGAGATATTGTGAGAAATCTCTACATTAGGTCAGTTTTTTTAATGCTGTTTCTATAATTAGAAACTTTGTTTATTTATTTTCTTTGTCTAATTTTACCAAGGAGTTGTGTTAACAAATACACTAAAAAATCATTCGTTAACAGTTAATATTATGCTTTCAAATAAAATAAAAGTTTCTTTTAATTATTTTAACATCCAAGTTTATTGATAATGATTACGATATTTAAAAAGTTTCTAGCAGGAAAAAATATATTACCATTATGATTATAAAACAATATACCATTTCTACGTCCTGCCTATTTATAACTTTATTTACCCAATACCATTATAAAGATATTTCAGGTAATGCTTGGGAGAGCATTTTTGTGTAAAAATTTGCATGGCTTATCAAAGATTAAATAATATTACACTTACTGAATCATAAAATTTAAGACACTGAAAAATAATTGGATAAAAATTATGCTTTCAAATAGAAAAAAAACTTTTATCATCCAAGTTTATTGTTTATGGTAAACAATATTTATACGTTTCTGTTAGGATAAATTATATTACCATTGTGATTATAAAACAGGATACCATTTTTATGACCTGTCTATTTCTATGTTTTATGATACCATCACAAAAATATCCCAAGTTAGCTTGCTTGTTTAAAAATTTGCATAGCTTATCAAAAAATAAATAATATTATACTCACCTATTTATAAATTAATGTGAAGCACAATTTGGTTAAAATTATAAGACATAGCTAGAACTTCCTTCAGCCACTGGAACAACATGCCAGGCTTGAATCATTCTAAAGCGCAAATCAAAGCTTACGAACATAAGACTGCCCTTGAGGCTTACTAAATACACGCTAAATAGGAACAATCTACGCATGCTGGTGAGGGCGCTCACGGGGCATTGTGGCCTGAATAAACACATGTTCAACCTCAAGCTTTGCGACACTAGAATGTGTAGGTTCTACCTAGATGCATAGGAAACTTCCATGCACTTTATGTGCAAATGTGGCCCGCTGATGCGTAAAAGAAACACCCACATAGGTTGCTACTACCTACAAGAGGTAAAACAAATACGAGGTGGCATTCACAATAGACTAGAAATGGTTGCAGTGATACAAGGCTCAATAAACCTTAAAAAATCCCCATACATCAAATAATAAAATAAAATAGAAACTTCTTAGACCTTAAACCGTATTTAATTATAATAGCAATCAAAGAAATCCGAAAAGAAAATTTTAAATATCATCATTGGAAACCATTTTGTAATCTGGATTAAATGGAAATGACATGGAAAAAGAATGGAAATGGATAATAAGGAAGACTAAGATCATCAGCCAAGCTACCATTTGTAAAATATTGTATACCATTTCGTAATAATGTTAAATTGGACAAATTTTGAAGTACATTTTTTACCTTTTTTACATTACAAAAGTACATTTTTTTAATGACGCCTAATGATAAACTAGGGCGTTACAAAAGCAATAGAGCAGATGATTAAAAGAAGGTTTTTTATTTGAAATCATAACTGTTATCAAAAATTGTTTTGGTTATTTGTTAGCACTACTCCTTGGTAAAATAAAATGAAAGATAAATAAGAAACATTGCCATTTATAGAGACATATTAAAAAAACTAATCTATAGTGGAGGTTTATCAAAATTTCAAAAAAGCACCAATATGTCGAAATCTTAGGGTTTGTTTATATTAAAAATTATTACTAGAAACCTTAAGATTTTTTTCATGTTTTATATTCTGGTAGTAGATACATGTTCAGACCTACCAGCAGTTACAAGGTCTACAAAGGTTTACTGGACTACCTGTATATAGAAATTATTTGTTGATTGACATATGATTTGTTGTGTTTTTCAATATTAGTGTTCTGTTTAGGTACACAATCCATCAAAAAAAATTGAGATGAATTAATGCAAGGTCACTGTCTTTTTTAAGCTAATTTGACTGGGCTATAACCCTTTTATTATCAGGCAACGTGCTATAGTATATTGAGTGTCAATATAAAAAGGTAAGTAACATTTATACATTTGATACTGGTAACTTTTTAAGTCTACGTCGATTAATGGGTTAAGAGCACCCTAGTCACCGCTTTGAATGCTTGTTTTTTTATCTCGCGCACGCTCATGAGCAATGCTGACTAGCGTGCTCTTAAGGGACCGGTTAAGGGGAAGTTTTGCATGCAAAATACCAATGCAAATTACTCTCGAATAAAAAATTACAATATCATGAAACTTAGCATAGCGTTAGATTGCAATATCGAACAGTGTGCTAATTGAGTAGATTTTTGAAAAATGTAATTGTAATTTTTCTTTAAATCATAACGTTTGTATTGAACATTTTTTAAAAAATCTATTCAATCTGCACTCTGTACATGCTATGATCTACCAATAAGCTAAGTTTCATGAACCCGTAATTTTTTATTCAAGAATGATACATTAAAAAAAATACTTTTTTACGAGAAGAACATTTTTATTCATAAAAAGTTTCCTAAGGATTATATTTAAATAAACAAATGATTGTGAGTTCTTAAGTCAGATATCAATAAATCTAAACCTATACTGAGAGTGAAAACCAGCTATCTTCTTTAATATATTAGTTATAAAAGTATTAGTTTTTGGCTCGGCCGCAGTATTATGTAGTATTATGTCCGTGCGAAAACTTCCCGTGGTCCGATCTTAACCAGATTTGGTATGCAGCCTCTCTGAGTAACGCTAAGCACCACCAGATAGCAGCAAATTCGATCCGAGTCCCACCGGTGCTACTGCAGGTGCATCCTGGTTTACTTGGCCTGTAGGAAGATTTGACCAATAGGTAGAGCAAACATTGTGTATATGAGTATTTTTGGAATCGTGGGAACGAGAAAAACTTGTTGAAATAGGTTTTAAGCCATTTTGAATGTCAGGGGTTACCAATCATGGGATGGGCCAAAGTTGGCTATGAATATCGCTACTTTTCCTGTTATTATTAAAACGGTACATTTACAGTAGATGTATCACTTTGACAAAATCTTGTACATTAATTTCAGGCAATAGCCTTGGTTTTTCGATTTTTATACAAGACAAATGACTTCAGCATCTTGACACCCTTCATAATCATTTCGTAACATGTCTGAGTATTAACATCTTTGCTAATGTCACAAAAAAAATCACACAAGACACGGAGCAAAGAGTGTCTATCGATGATGAATATCTTTGAAAAAAATTGACATTTTGCACCTGCTAAAACAAAGATTTTGGTAAATTTCTCTTTACTAATGTCTCCGACTCTTAGAGAAGTACACGAAAGGGTCGCACCTGCCCTGACATATTTTGATTTAAGATCATCAAACACACTTTGCAATTTTGAAGCGTTTTGCACTTTTGAAGTTTGCAACTTTAAGCTTTTTTTACATAAATTGCATATTGCTTCTTCAGGTTTCAGCCATCTCCCATGTGTTTTTATAGTTGTAAGAATACTGCTTTTCTTTTCTGCTTGATTCACACTAATCTACTTAGCAACGGCCACTGGATTCACAGATAACGTCAAAATCAGTGTCTTATGTCGGCTGGGAAAGCATGGCCAGCCGTGTGTTCCCCGCCGCCTAGAAATGAGCAGTCCGATGGGTTTTTTAACGTCCCAGTTTCTCTAGCGAGGAACGCTACAACCTGTTGTTTGTATGCACCTTTATTATGTAGCAATTAATCTATTAGATTCTTGTCTGCAAAGACACTCACACTTATACCAACACTTAGCAATTTGAATGTGGAGAAAACATAAACAAACATGTTTTTATTTGTGCGTATATGCGAACGCACCCTTTACTCAGCACTGCAAAGATACACCATGCAACCTACGAGCGAATGTCCATGACTGCCGACCCTGGCCAATTGGCGCAAAAACAGGGTATTTTTTTATATGGGAGCTTTATTTACCCAGTATTTTATATTGCCAATTATGGGTTTCTATAATACCATAACCTGAAAATAGAGCAACCCATATAATATGGGGCATCTGCCAACCAAAATTATTGTACATAATACCATTAAACAGTTTTTTTTTTAAAGAAAACCAGTCCTTTATTTGCATTGGTGTTTTGTATGAAGAAGTATCCCCTTAATAGATTCTTAAGAACTTTATTTATGTCCACTTTTACTGTCATATATAATCATAATTTTAGTAGTTTATATCTAGCATTTTTTTCTAACTATGTAGCTCCTTCTGGGCCGCCGATAAACTTCGTGGGCTCTGCACGCTCCTCATCGGAGATCATCACGCAATGGCAGCCACCTCTCGAAGAGCACCGCAACGGACACATCCTCGGTTACGAGATCCGCTACCGGCTCTTCGGCTACAATCACAGCCCATGGACATACCAGAACATCACCAATGAAGCGCAGCGCAACTTCCTCATCCAAGATCTGATCACCTGGAAGGACTATATGGTGCAGATAGCTGCCTACAACGATAAAGGCGTCGGTGTCTTCACCGACGGAGCAAAGATCAAAACGAAGGAAGGCGTACCAGAGGCACCGCCCGTCGATGTGAAAGCCGAACCGCTGAACTCCACATCCGTGACGGTGCGGTGGACTCCGCCAGACCCGCAAAAGATCAACGGTATCAATCAGGGCTATAAAGTGCAGGCATGGAAGTGGTCCGATGAAGAGGAGAGGAGTATCGAAAGCAGAATAATGAGCGTGCCCCCGAGTTTGATCGACCCGCTAGCTGAACAATCTACAGTACTCACTGGTCTTGACAAATTTACCGAATACAATATTACGGTGGTGTGTTTTACGGATCCTGGCGATGGGGAACTCAGCGATTATGTCACCGTTGTTACCAGTCAAGATAGTAAGTCTTTCATTCGTTTAATAAATCTTTGATGATGCCTTAAATTTTCCATCCTATCCCAGATCACCGTTTGTTACTGGTGAGCTTCAAGCTGCCCCCATTCTCTCAGATTTTCTTTATGACACCTCCGGAATATAGCAGCACAACGGACCACACAGAGGACCAAAGAATCATCGTATCTTGCTGTCTTCCTACATTTCTTTTTCCCATCTTTGATTGCCACTCCAGGATGTGTCGGAAACAAATTTCAGAAAGTGACTCAGATATATGTATTTGTTAACTTTATCCATCGTAGCATTATTCAAGTTGAAATCACCTTTAGCCCAGTCAATTTATTTTTATATATATATAAATTTTCTGTACGTGTGTATGTCACTGAACTCCTCCTAAACGGCTGGACCGATTTTGATGAAATTTTTTGTGTGCGTTTGAATGGGTCCCTGGATGGTTTAGATTCACAATTGGTTCCGGTAGGTGACGCTGCAATCAAGCTCTAGGTTTTTTAAAGATTTTTTGCATATCAGAACATATAACCCCAAACTCAAGTTCATGATTAATTGACAGGTAAAACCTTCTGAGAAGTGTACGAATAATTGACCTTCAAGAATAAACACCTATGTTTGTATCATAGGTGGCGCTGATGTCGAAATCTGCAGTATTTGATGTCACTTAGTATATAGTTTATCAAAAATTCGAATATCGAAAAAATATTTGCTGGACCCACTAATAGCAGGCAAGTTCGGGCAGGACAACGTCTGCCGGGCCCGCTTGTATATTATACTACCTTTCAAAAAGTCATATAGTTCTATTTTTTTAATATGTTGTTAGGACCTGTGCCAATAGTAAGAGACTAGGTTTGCAACTTGGAAAGACCTGTGCTATCTGCTGCAATGCAGTTTTTGCTGTATATCTTTTGAAGTATACGTCCTGCATAAAAAAATATTCTTTTCTTGTTTTAAGTAGATTAAATTTTCTCCAGTTTACGCCTAAACTGAACACCATATAAATAGACGTTTCCAAGATACAGCTCTTCAAAAATTCATAATATTTGACAATCTTAATCCTTCAGATTACCAAATAGCTCGTCAAATCTCCAAAGAATTTGTTTTTTTTTTTTTCATCAATTTTAAAGTTGATTCTGTTCTTGATCTTTTCGAGGGTTTTAAGGCATTCATCTATAAGCTTGTATGTTCGCCTGTGGCTCTTGACTTAAAGATTTACAGCATCAGCTGTAATAAGGTGAAATATGGTTTAAAATTATGAATTTGGTGAAAAGCTGTCCGAATAAGGAACAATAGAGAGTTTGCCTTTACTATTGCAGTCAAGTCTTGAGTAAATTTTATATCAAGAACCTTTTGTGATTTTACAGCACGAAGATGAGTCTTTTCCAGAAAGTAAGGCTGCTTAATGTTCTTTTTATGTTATATTATAATATTATATTATATGTATATCCATGATTCGACACAATAGGCTAAAAACAGTATTTGACATTCTTCCCATAAAGCGTTGCAGAGATTAACACTAGCCGCCTTTTGCACTTCAGACAAATTATGCCATAGCTAATTGGAAAGTAACTTTCTGATGCCCAATATATCATGCAACTTCTGTGGATCTCAGTCATTCCAATGTCCAAAGATGTTTAAATCTGCTTATAGTCACACACTGGTCATCCTGTATTCGCTGGCATACAACAACGAAGTTTTCTTATGTTACAGCTGTTTTTAATCCACCTCTGAGTGGTATATGGTGAAAGAGGGGGACGTCCAATATAGGAGGGTTATATTGTTGTTTTACTAATTGTTTCACTATAGTAATTAGAAGACATTGTTCTAGAGATAATCATCTTCGAAAGTGGTGATAAATTATAGAGTGGACAATTTTCGGTGCCAGTTATATTTTCTCTATCAAACCATCAACTGCTAACTGCTATTTTCACTGATATTCTTTTTACAACGGCTTTTCACTCGTTTTCAGCACCCGATGAAGTAGGAAATCTCCAATTTGATGACATCTCTGATAGAGCTGTGAAGGTAATCTGGTCTCAGCCAAAACAATCCAACGGAATCCTCATTGGTTACAAATTAAAATATCAAATGAAAGACAAACCAGAAACTCTGCTTGAAGAGAATCTTCCCGCCAATATAACAAGTCTCATGGTGGACCGCTTACAGGTATTCATTTTATATTCATACTAGCGAAAAGACAAACGAAAGACCCAGGGGTGATGTTTTGATTCGCGTCTGACATTTTGCAGTCATGCGGCTTCGATGGCAGAGATATCTTTCAAACTATTGGGCTTCATCTTGCACAGCTTAAAGCAGTTTAGGGATATGCAAATAAAGTAAATAGAAATGGAGCTACCATGGAATTCACCGACCAGAGTCGGGCTCATCAGGTCAGGACTATTGTTACACTTCTGGAGGGTGAGCGGTGGACTACGGACTAACGACCAGCTGTGGTAGGTTTAGCACAGCTGTCTTGCCACATGTGAGTGTGCACCTTACCACCCATTCACTCCCCTTTCGAAGTTATAGAATTTGAGATGTGGAAATCGCAGTTTAAGATTTTTTTTCCAGGAAGGAGTTAATTATTTTCCTTGAGATACCAAGATCCTTAAATAGATGAAACAGAGATTTGGCTGGGAGGCCACGAATGCCAACTTCCACCGCGAGGAGTCGAAAGGTGAAGTCGTTCTGGGTAATAGCATTTGCGAGATCATGGTATTTATTTAATTTGTACTCATGTGGGATATTTGCTTCCATCGAACAGTTACTTCTACAATAAGGCTATCTTCCAAGATCGGGAGTAAAGTGTCATATCTGAACGGAGGGCTGTACATCTGAGACTTTCATGGAATTGACACTGCTTATAGACAGATTTGATCTCCAGAATCAAATCTGAAGCTTTCTCGATTATTGAGAAAAGTTTTGTAGTGGATTTTTTTTCCTTTATAGCCTGGAAGTGTATGCTGAAAAACATGTACATTCTATGCAACTCCATAAGTAGTCAAATGGAAGTGAACACACTGGAAAAAGTATAGAAGCTTATTTTAAGGTTTCTCTACTGGATACGGTTTGGGTATTATCCATTCTTATATCCTACCGATTGCATCTTGGGAGTGGTAGGGGGTATAACTCGCTTCACCAGTGGAGGGATATGTTGACACTTTGTCACGAGGTCAAATTGCTAAAAGGAGTGGTGAGCAACCCGACCATTTTAAGGAAGTTTGTCTGTACATACCAGATAACTACTTGCGTGCGAGGGGACTTGAACTATTCGCTAGATTGTATCCCTTACATCTATCCACACTTCAATTTATTTACGGCTCATCCCATTAAATTTAGCCAAATATCTATTTCACCTATTTAAAGACTCATAGGAATAATTATTAACTACCTATTTCAGGAAAATAATTAACTTCTTCCAAGAAAAAATATCTAAAACTGCAATTTCCGCATCTCAAATTTTATGGCTTCGAAGGGGGAGTGAATGGGTAGTAAGTCCTAAATCTGTCCTAAATCTACCTCAGCTGGTCATTAGTCCGGAGTCCACCGCTCATCCCATAGAAATGTAGCAATAGTATTATGATGGGCCCGACTCTGGTCGGTGAATTCCACGGCAGCTCTGTTTGTACTTACCATGCTTATATTGTTTCTATTGGCTGAAAATCTTCAATGTAATATTGTTCTCGTTCTTAGATTAAGGCAACTATATTTTTTTAGGGAATAATTTGTTGTAATATTATTGTCTATTATTTAAATTGAATAAATAAATAAACACAAAAGTGTAAAGAGCGATGAATTGAATCCTTGTTTTGTTAGAAAATTATAAACTTAACCGAATCACTCTTCTTTAGAATACATGTCCCTAAGAAATATTAAAATTCTTCTAACTTTAACCATTTTAGAATTTTCCATACTGTCCCAAAAATAGTAGGAAAAACTTCAGTGCGTTGAAAGAGTGTGAAGAATGACACACTACACTATATGCAACAATGGCACTTTCCGTATCGGACTACTTTACCATGGAGAAGCACTTCGGATTTAGAATAAGCTTAGCATTGGTGGATGCACTAAATGAGGTTTCTTTATTTTCTAGGCTACAACTCACTATCTCTTTGAGATATGCGCTTTAACGGAAGTGGGCGCCGGCCCATTTAAATCTGCTACGATTCAATCTGGAGTGGAGCCAGTTCTACCAAAGGCACCTTACAATCTCGCTCTGTCCAATATTGAGGCGTTTTCGGTCGTATTGCAATTCACACCCGGGTTCGACGGAAACTCTTCCATATCCAAATGGACTATACAGGTCAGTTGGTAATTTTAAAGATAACGTCCGTATAGTAGAAAATGTGACCAACTCTTTCTTTTTGGTAAATCGCGCTGATTTCATGAAACGTCTTAAAAAAATCTGTTATTTACAGGAAGATCTATAAATCATCTCCGACTACTAAAAGAAACATTCTTATTTTGTCCATGTTCATACGCTATTATGATTACTTCTGGTAAAAACGACTCCAATGAAGACTTGATCATGTTTGCCCGAACTGTACGATTTGATGTATGGGACTGCCTCATATTTACTTGGATTCAATCAGTTTTGCTTGAACTAGATTGTATTATATCATCGATGTTGTGTTCAGAAATTCAATTTAATTGCAATTATCTCAGAATGTCGTTTGTTAATTGGACTCGGTCACTTTTCCAGCATACCAATGATATATTCTAACTATATTTACTCATACTCTCATACTCTCACATACTAAATTGATTTCGTCTTTTTATGTTTACAGGCTCAAACTGCTCGCAACAGCAGTTGGAACACAATTTATGAAATATCAGCCCCAGATGCGACATCTATATCCGTGCCGGCATTAGTTCCGTTCACAACGTACCGCCTGAGGCTGGTCGCCCAGAATGTCGTCGGCGCGTCTCCACCGTCAGCGCCTTGCAAGGAATTCCAGACCATCCAGGCGCCGCCCCGACATCCCCCCAACAACGTGACCGTGCGAGCTGTCAGCGCCACCGACCTGCGAGTCAGATGGATCGTAAGTAGCATCGCAACATTGATTGCAAATGTTTCTATGATTCATCAGAGAAGGTTTTCCGTATGTTATTATAACCCAAAGCAGTTTGTTATAACCCAAAGCAGTTTTTTGATTGATTCATGATTAGCAAAATAAATGGATAGAATACTTTCTGACCGGAAGACCTTTCACAGTTAGAGTTGGAGAAGTAAGTAAGTACAAATGGAGCTGCCATGGAATTCACCTACCGAGGTCGGGCCCATCATAATACTATTTTTACACTTCTAGGGGGTGAGCGGTGGCCTCCGGACTAACGACCGGCTGTGGTAGGTTTAGGACAGCTGTCTTGCCACATGT
>JAOPUG010000215.1:1259001-1270894 GCA_027564375.1 Micropterix facetella
AGCAGTTTAAAATAAAAACCCTCGAGCAAGGAGATAGTTAACAGGGAATCGGCCACGTGCGAGTGCAAAATAATTAATAAAATATGCATAGGTGGTACCAAAACTATCGAAAATGACGAAGTGCTAACCGGGGGTAAGAAAATCGTGGTGTTCGAGGCAATGGTTGAGGAATCAGAGGTTAAATGATTTTTTTACAGCACAGCTGTGTATAAGCAGACGTACGCGTATAAGCAGGCATGGTTGAAGAATCGGCCCCATTGAATTAGTTAAGAGCTTCGCTCCTATCGGGTGTCCCACAACACCTGTCTTTTTTTATAGAAATGAGTTGATTATTTGGGATTTACTATGGTAGTAAACAAATGCTATATTTGCTGTATATTCACTAAATAAAGTTATTCTACACAAAACTTAATTGCGGTTTTTCCTCGGTGACCAAACACGAATGTCATTTTAATTAACGGTAAATACCTACTGAATCATAAACTCGTCTTGTACAAATTTACAATAAACTAATATCAAATTGTATAGTAGTGAGACATACCTTTGTATTCCACCACATAATTGTTTGGAAACCAGCCCGTCGTCTCGCCGAGTGTCCCTTCCCACCATCCACCTTCTTCTCGCTGTGTTACAGTTATAATATCGCCCTTTTTGAAGCATAGTTCATCGTTGTTCTTTCCTTTAAACGAGTAAATCGCCTTCACCAGGTAGGACTCAGCTGCCATAGCCTTAGTATCATTAAACAATTCCTGTATTCGATAAAATAAAAATAAAACAAATGCAGTAAACGTAGAAAACTGCAAAAAGACAAGACTAATATGCAAGGAATTTACACTGATGTCACAGCACTCTTTGGAGCGGAGCTATTTAAAGGCGAGCTTGGCACGCTGCCAAATGGAGAATATACAAGAAAAATCGACACATGAATGAATATCGGCATCTTCACAATTTGTAACTTATAAGCAATCTTCTCAATCACTCAGGAATTAAATTCGATTCTTTTTGGCGCGTCTCTTTACAATAAAAATACATACATACACAACGAAACATCTCATTCCGCTTACATCCGTTTTAAAAACACATCTGAATAGTCGTTACAGTACATACTTACAGCAGGCGTTCTTGAGTTATCCATTAAAGGGTATAATAGCGACGATCTTGCCTTTCATTCCGATTCCAAAAATAAACAAGGATAACTTTAAAATAGCCGAAGGCCCGAAGTCACAGTAGCACCATTACAAGAAAATATGTCACTATCTCCATCAAAACGGATAGATTATATTTATTCCTGTAAACTTCAAATAAATATTTCACAAAATTAAATAACCATCGCGGAGGAAATCAATTAAATATTTTTTTCTGTATACGCGCGCCATTGTTATTTGACAATTCAGTGTCAAAAAATAATAATGTTGGGCCTTCTAACTTTTCCATCGATGTTTTATTTCGACTTCGTACAAATCGGGATGTGTGCGCAAAACGTAGGTGGCGCTAGCGACAATCGCTTGGTCAACCGGCCTCGGCAAGTGTGAAGTAAGCGACGCACGCGCGAGCAACCGTGAGTAGTGCGACGCAAGTGCGGTCGCTCACCGATCGAGCTCATTTACACGAGACTAGTGGCTGAGACAATCCACTAAGCCAAGACATTTAGGCCTTAGAAATCGTTTATTTTTCGTATACAGTTATATTCTCGTAAGCTTCAAGAGATGGATAGGCATAAAAAAGCTTTGAGGACTAGGCTAAAAAATATTTTGATTTTAATGCATAAATTTAATTTTAATACAAACTATTATTTAGTGGAATGGCTTACTGGCTCGAAATGCGCGTTTTTACAAATCCAATATACAAGCCAATCCACCACGCGTGTGGTGGGGGTAGGTATTGGCATAGTATAATAATTGGCTTCGAAAAATTAGAAATCGTTCTATTTGAATGGACTGGCTTGATACAATCCAATGCAATGGGCTGTCTCTATTTAGACGATGCCAATATTAGATTGGCTTAGTGGATTGGCTTAGCAATTGGTCTTGTGTAAAAGAGCCATTTTATTCCAAGGACTGGCTTAATCAATGGCTCGAGGACAATCCAATGCAGTGGTCTGTCTTTTTTTACACAATGCCAATATTGGATTGGCTTAGTGGGTTTTCTCAGCAATTGGCCTCGTGTAAAACCAGCATTACCTTCTCAGACACTGCGCACCACGCCCTCTATCGGGAGAAAAGCGAGGAGTAAATATCCCCACAGAATTCTTAGGGAATACATTGTATACCACCCCTATTTGAAGAAGGAAATAAAATATATACATTATTTTATATATATATAGTAGGTGTATACGGCTCAGCCCTACTTAACCATCATACACAAAAAAGTTCCCACGTCATTTAATTTAAAATCCAATTAGCGCTAAAAATCTAAGGTTTCTCAAATCAATATAAGTTGTCACTTTTATAGTTAAATCGGTGAACAAGTTAAAATGTTGCTTTTAAAAGTAATTCCACTGTTGATTTTATTTTTATTGCACTGCGAACAAACAAATGTAAATATTTCCAGTCATATACAAAAATAAAGAATACCTAACAATTATCTATAATAATAATTTTCAGAGCGAACATTTCGAAGTAACCCATCAAGTGTATTTCAATGTGAAAAGTGGTAAAAGGGACCTCGGTAAAATCACGATTGGCCTATTCGGAAATTTGGCACCGAAAGCGGTCAAAAATTTCTTCGAAATATCCACGAATGGAATAAACGGAAAAACGTTTAGAAATGCTAAATTTCACAGAGTGATTAAACGTTTCATGATACAGGGCGGTGATATAGTTCATAATAACGGATCCGGTACGATTAGTATTTATGGACCCACGTTTGAAGATGAAAACTTGGAGACAAAGCATTCGGCATCGGGTTTTGTATCCATGGCAAATAACGGTATGTTCTAGAAATTTAAAATTTCACATGTCGCTTTTTTAAATTAATATTATCCACTCAGGTAAGAATACAAATGGCTGTCAGTTCTTTATTACTACAATTCCCACACCATGGTTGGATAGAATGCATACCGTAATTGGAAAGGTAGTAGATGGCCAAAATGTTGTTCATTTGATCGAGCACATCTCTACTGATGTGGATGATCGCCCTTTAGAACATGTCAGAATCGTAAAATGTGGATCCATTGAGACTACAGCGTCGTTCCAGATATCGGATAATCCATACGAGTAATTATACCTAAAGTATATAGATATTTTGTATTAATCATATTCGATTTTTTTTACTAAATATTCGTTGTTTTTCAGCATATGGGGATGGATACGGGCATCCGCTGTGCCTTTGACTATGTCGTTCTCAATTTTGGGTTTCTTTCACTGGATGATAAGGAAAATGGATATTCAATGATTTTTTATTTCGATAAATGTGTGTGTGTGCTAGAAATATCTATAAATATGAGATCTGTACTTGTGCATAAATAAATTGTTTATTCTTAAAATATCTTTAAAAACATTTTTTGACATTTTTGCTAGCCATTTTTTTCTGTACATGATGTTTAACTAAACCGGCTTATTGCCATAGACAGTCCAGAGATTTAAATGTATGGTGTCCGCGTTTAGTTTAGTTCAGTAACTTAGAACAATTTGTGCGGTAGCGTTCATTTGATTGGCAGCAGCCTATTTTATGTTTTTATCTGCGGAATCCCGCTAATCAAATGAGAAGAACCAACAGAAAAATTTAGCTTAAAAATTGTGCTGAATGGAGTCGGTGACATAGCATTTGTTGGATTTGGAACGTCAGAAATTTAGTTTGTCACGGAATATTTTTGGATACTTCGGATAGCCTCCGCGTGCCGTCGTTGTAGATCATTTGTATGTTTAAACGCGAACGCTTTCAGTTTTATTGTTAAAAATTGAAATCTCCAGTCTTTTCTTTGAAATCAGTGAAATTAGCGCGTTCTCATTCCAAAATCATGGAACTCTCGGCGGAAGGAACCACTCCGGAATACATGGAGCTTGCTTCCATCAAATTTAAATTAGGACTGCCGAAATTCAAGAACAACAAAGAATTGAAGGATAAATTGCTGCAGGGGATACAATCAGGAAACATGGCGCCTTATTACAAAGAAGTATGCAACGATCTTGGTTGGGAATTCAATCAGAAGCTTTTCGACGATATGGGTAAAGAGAACGTCGCGAAACTTGCCAAGTTTGAAGAAGATGATTCGGAAACGCCGGTTTGGCAGGACAGGTAGCTGACAATCCTTTATTTAATTCATTTTTGGCGGTTGCGTATTATTTAAAATATTTGATTACTTGTCTAATACAGGATGGATTACCTTTGTTCGATTGGTGATCGTGAAGCAGCAACCTCCTTGGCAACGACTAAATTCGAAGACTCAACTTTAACAACAAATCGTCGGTTGGAAGCAATATTTGCTTTGTTTCGCATCGCTTACTTCCATGGATGCAACGTGAAGGAAATGGGCAAATCAATACATAAGGTCCGTTGTGGTTTTATTACATGAAAACGTCGAAATATGTAGTTTTCAGAAATAATAGGTAGCAGCTTGTCGCCTATGGTCTATCAAATGTGTTGCAATAATAATATGAAATAGGAAGAGGGTTGTCACTGGTCTTGTTGCGCTCCCACTGTTTACTTGTTTGTCTACTTGTGATGTTCGATTTGCCAGTGATTTATGCATGCACATCGACCACCATCGAAAGTATTTTCTCTATTATTAATGTAACAAAAGTGACAATCACATCAAGCTAATTAATACACACCCATAATCAAAAAACAAAAATACCATTGATCTGCATTTATATATTTTTCATTTTAGGAGACAAAAACAAAAAAAATGTATTATGAATTTGTTTGTATTAGCAATAGTAGTACACAGTAGGTCATCTATGATAGTTTTAATTTTTTATATTGAGTTTTTTATTTGCTGTTTTCTAGATTTTCAGATTTGTTACGATTTCTAAATAGAATACCTAACCTAGCTGTCCTAAACCTACCACAGCCGGCCGTTAGTCCGGAGTCCACAGCTCACCCCCCAGAAGTGTAACAATAGTATTATGATTGACCCGACCTTTGTCGGTGATTTCCATGGCAGCTCCGTTTGTACTTTAAACAGAATTGAGGTGTTTGTGGGATAAGGGCCACGGCGAATGAGTTAAGTGTTAACGTAGATCCAAGCCTTTTGAGGGCTTGGCATCTATTTTGGAAGGGCAACTATTAATCTTCAATTTAAACAACCGTATTTTTATTACAATTTAACAGAAAGTTTCCTTTGGATAATTGAGACCTCAATAACTTCCCAAACAGTGCCTCACAATGAATGAAATAAAAGAACAATATTATGTAAGGATTACCGTGTTTAGTCTTTCAAAATCTGAACTCAAATTTTCAAAAATCAATTTTGTAATATCCCATTGGTAACTTACCATGTTTGCCTTTTTCATTATTGTTATAGATTCATTGCTTTTCAGTTGTCCTTTCAAAGCACAAATTTGAGAATGCAAATTCTCCAATTGCTGCAGTAATTTCTCCTGCCTCGCGCCTAAAAGCGCCATATCTCGGCGTGGCAACTGAAAAAAAACAATTTAGATCGATTAAAAACGGTTTTAAACCTACGAAATTCACTATGAAAACGCATTTTTCCATACGGGGGTGCAACAATAAAAGTCACAATCGAAGTGACAAGAGGCTATTTCATTTCGGCAGACATTTTAAATACTTAGAGAGCAGTCAATTCGCGTGGTTTATCCGAGGAAATGGGTCGTCCGGCGAAGAGAGGCTGTTTCGCTCGAAATAAAGAGGTAAGCGCATCCCATTTCTGATTATCTTACACAAACGAATAAATGGAAATGAAGGAAACCTTCAGTAGTCTGTTAACCTGATCGGTAACGTCTATTTTCCGGATTTGCGCCAAGTGCTCGTCGATGTGCTCGATTCCGGACGACCTCTCATGGATGCTCCGGACAGAGTACATACATTTCGGCAACGAAATCTCCTCCGTGTGTTTAATTATCGGTCGCAATTCATACATCGTTTCGCTCGCCATTTTCACTTCATTAGCAAATGGGGTGATTCGCTTGATGAGGCACCACGTCGGCAAATAAATTTACAATCGACACTCCCGCGGGAAGGAAAAATGGCAGATCGTGGGCAGATCGAATTTGTCACGACCCGCCGGCTTCCTTCATTCTTCAGATTAGTGATGGATTAGAATAATCGCATACCGCAATGTTTTGAAAATTATCGTACATGTCAAAGTATAATAATTGCCTACCAGCCTGGCTAGATTATCCAACTACAGTAATTAAAATAGACATTGGCGGATGTTCCATAAGAGCAAGAGGTAATGCGTCACCCCCATATTTAATTAATTTTAACGGAAGAAAGCTTTTAAACCCATTGCGCATAAAGGACTGGCTGCTGTTGTGAAAGAAATGTATGTCACAATTTAATGTACGAGTTGGAACCGGCAGATTTTAAAATCTTTTTTGCGAATACACTGTTTTCAAGAACTGCTTAATATGGCGACACAATTTTAATAGAAAAAACAAGCCACCTAATTACAGAAAAAGCATACAGAACGAGTAACCGTTACTTTACGATATTTCGCCTCTGGAGCAGTTATGATCATTGAAATACAGAGTTAGTTGTTATTAGTGAGCACCCATCTAGTAGTTGATGTTGTATATGGAACTAATGAAATAAATTACAACAACAAAAAAATACATTTTTTGAAATATTTTAGTAGTTCATATTAGGTATAATAATTTTTACAGAAGATGGAAACAAACAAAAAAC
The DNA here is from genome assembly GCA_027564375.1 of Micropterix facetella. Classification (NCBI taxonomy): domain Eukaryota; kingdom Metazoa; phylum Arthropoda; class Insecta; order Lepidoptera; family Micropterigidae; genus Micropterix; species Micropterix facetella. The sequence goes on from JAOPUG010000215.1 coordinate 1,265,809, forward strand.
GGTTTAAAATGTTGCAATTTTTTTAAGGACTTACAGAGGAAAAGCAACTTTCTTATATGCTCAATTTTCAGATATTCAGTATTTTTCTCTCAGTAACAAAGACCTAAATAAAAAAAACTTGTATGTGATTTTCGACTCAGTTTTTTTTTACAATATATACAAGATGAACAAAAATTACCTAATATAAAAATAACATAAAAAAAATACGGATCAAAAAAAGTTATTCGTTTTGTATAAGATTTATCTATAAAATATGGTGCTCACCAATAAAAACTAAGCTTGTATCGTGCAGTTATACCACCACATTTGTATCAACAATAATCGCGCCACACACGACACAATTTCTAGGCCGTTAGATACAAATTAGATCGCTTTGTAAATAATCGCATGTTTCGTACGAAGATCGTACGGTCACTCGTTATCGTTTTTTTGTTGCTTTCATTGTTTATAAACAACTCCAGATTGATTTTGATTGTCCTAAAAATGATAAAACGTGAAAGTTTTTTCCGGAAGTGTTTTTTTTGGAAATTCATAAGAAAATATTTTTATAGTGGCTGCGTTGACCGATCGATGTTCCAAAGTCAATTGAGTTTCTTTTTTCAAAGTTAAAGGAGATACGCAAAATTATTCTTTTAGGAAAATTTATGATAATTCTCGCGTTTAATTTATGTTAGATTTGATAGTAAAAGAGATATTTCAGTTCAGGAGTTTTAGTTTGGATATTATTGAAGCGTCATCACTTCAAGCGACGATACTTTTCGGGATTTGAAAGCGGCGCTGTGATAGGCTGAAAATTTCGATTTCGCTTTGCGTCGCTTTTCGATAATTGCAAATTCAGAAGAAGAATTATGTTAAATGAAGTGGTTTGATCGATTCTGTCTATTGATTGTGTATTTCTGATGTGTGAAAAGTTGTAAAAGAGGATTGTTTGTGTTTTATTTCGTTACACAATATGGCGGCTTTCCTGTCGGCCAATGAGAGAGCGCGTTACAAGCGTATTCAGTAGTGAAATATTCACCTTGCGTTTCGCGTCATTGAATGATTTGGTGCGTCTTTTTGGCGATTATGTGGGAATATTGTGATTGTTTGTGACAAATGAACAGTTTTTGTGTGAACCCGCTGTCAAAATGCGAGCGTCAAGTGAGCCAGTGCAGATTTTCGTCCCTTCGGAAAAATAATAGCCGATTTAATAATGACGGGTGCATGCCCATGAATTCGATCTAGGGTAACTTGAAAATGAAGTTGTGTCATTTTGTTTTTGTATACAAGTGTGTGTTTTTATAATCCACGTGCGCCTTTCGGTTGACAGTCGCTATCGCGATGACGGGGAGGGGGGTCAAAAAGCGCGGGAGACCTCCGAAAACGGGGACTCTCGACAGAAATAGAAAATTTCAATATCATCTGATGAAAAAGCCTACTTATTTGATGAATAATATGGGGTTCGATTCTCAAACGAGTACTCCCAGCGCGTCGCGCGCATCGTCTCCTCAAGGAAGCGATGTTAGCAGGCGCAGCAGGGGCCGCCCTAGAGGGTCTAAGAACCAGGTCCGGCCTAGGAGAGGCGCGATGGGTTCTTACTACAACCCTAGGAGAGGTTATAATCCCCATGTAGCCGACTATCATGAATCCGAATACCACTATGGCTCTGATTTTGGTGACGAATCCAGTGATAACAAATCTGAAATGGAAGAAGACCACCTGAGCGACAGTGAATCTGAAGCAAGCGTCGACGAGCAAGCCGCCAGCGACAGCGACTTCTCCCTGAGCAGCTACAGTACGATCAGTGGTGCTCCTCGTAAGGTCACCGGAAACATGCGCCCGCCGAGTCCTGAACCGTTGTGGATTCAACAGGATCGTGATATTCCATACCTCGATATACCCCCGTCGTCGGAGGATTTACTCGCGTCTCAGGATTTAATTTTACCAGTGGTCGGGATCTACGAAACGCTCCGCCGATTCCGCCACCTCGTGCGACTTACCCCTTTCCGGATTGAAGACTTCTGTGCGGCCCTCGCCTGCAAGGACCAGAGCAACCTCCTCGTGGAGATTCACATCATGCTGCTGAAAGCGCTGCTCCGCGAAGAGGATGCGCAGCAGACACACTTCGGCCCTCTCGACCACAAGGATAGCATTAACATTACACTTTTCCTGCTGGATTCGATGACATGGCCGCAGGTCCTGCGACTCTACATGGAGAGCGACAAATCGTTTAGTCAGGAGGCGCTGAAGATACTGAATGAGTGCGAATATCCTTTTACGACTATGGCGGATAGAGTGCACGTATTGGAGTTTCTTTGCAATCAGTTCATCATGACGAATCCTGTGAGGGAGGATTTAACGAGTGAAGGTGAGTTAGCCTCAAAGGGTATTATGACTTCAATAGCTCAAACTTATTTTCAGGTAAAACTCCCGTATTATGTGGTCCTTGACGATGTCCAGGACCCTTGAGAGATTTTTTGTTATCTCCCAGTGACCTCTTGATCATGATATGTGATGCTTCTGAAATAGAAGAGAGAAACGAAAAGCCAGAGAGAAAAAACTTTCCACACTTGGTGTTTGAGGTCCTTTAGGTTGGGTGGGGGAAGCCCAGTGGTCAAGTCGACTAGTGTTCTTCCTAGTTCCTTGGATTCTATTGAAGACTCTTGCTTTTGTTTCCGAAGGTCCGGGAGCCAGAAGGCTTTCTTCCATTTGGGGGCGACTGAGGTATGTGCCCGTCGCCTTGTTGAGGTGGGCCAGAACCTGGGGAATAAGGTTCGAAGGAGGAAACACCCAAGCCAAACGGAAGTGCCGAAGGCGACTGAAGGCATTTATGAAGTGTGCTGCAGTCTCCGTAGTCGTCTTTCACGTAGGAGTGAAGGACACATGACGCTTTGAACGTGAAGAGGTGGACTTCCGGGGTACTCCAAATCCGAAAAATTCAAGATCGTTCTTAGGAACCTACTGTGGCGTTCTGCAATCGGGACGTGAAAGTAAGCATTCCATAGGTTGATTTTCACCATGAAGTCTCCTTCCTGGAGGAATGTCGGAACTCTCCGATGTAATATGAGGTGGAATCTGGAGGCTTCCACGAATTCGTTTAAAGCCTTTAAGTTGAAAATTGGGACCCGTCCATTTCGCCGTTAGGCACATGGTCGAGAAGAATCCCTGGTTGTCGTCTGCCCTTTCAAGGATCTCCATGTCTTTCATCGTGGCGATCTGTTCTGTCATATTTAGTGATATTTTTGTACACGGAGCGTCCGAAATTAACATAGTTAAGGGGGACTTTCGTGAGAAGGGGATAAGCACGCCGGACAATAGGTCGAGTATCGGGCGCGGTGTTTCACTCTCCGTCCACTCCAAAAGGAAGTTTTGCGGGGCCCGTTTGGTGTCTTTTCCTGTGGAGGTTGGGGTGCCAATTTTCACCCCCCCCCCCTTTCTTGTCGTTGGCCCTGTGCGCTGCTCTAGCGGAAGGCGCGCTCCTCGCAAGTTTCGGTCCAAAGGGCTGCGGGGCGCGTGCAGGTCTCGAGGGGACAATCGCTCTCAGGCGGTGAGAGGTGGACGGTTGTGAGGCGGAGCCCGCGGACAAGGTCGCATGGGCCGGTCTCGGCATTTTTGATGGTCTTGCAAGGAGGGTACACCACAGGTCTGCCACCCAAAGAAGCGATTAGCTCCTTGAGTCCGTCCTTCTAAACAGATGGCCTAGGCTCGGCGGTATCTTGCGGAGACTATCTCACAGCCCATCATTGTCGATCTGCTCCAGGATATGTTCCCGGCGGGTCTTGACGCACTCCCTTGCTTACCGCAAAAATCTGGAGAATGTCCTCCGAGATTTTGTGGAAGCCCTCTTCCGCGGAGTATATATCCTTTGCCATCTCGACTCGAGATGCCTGAGCTTGGAGTGTGGAGTCCCTTGACTCCCGGGAGAGCATTTGGCGCATTCCGTCCGTAAACGCCTCTATCTGCTTCAATACTGCGTGCGTTAGCGCGGCAAAGGTGCGGTCCTCAACGGTCAGAGGGCGTTTTCCTGGGCAGATCGACTTGAACTCGTCGTTCAAGGCCAGATCTGTCAACGCCGGGGGCGCCAGATAAGGTTTGCGGGCGTCCGCGTACCGGATTTGAGTCCATTCCTGTGTGCCGAATCGCTGTAATTTAATAAACCTATCGACCGCGGGAGCCTTTCCGACGGGTACGGCCCGCGCTTTTATCGTGGTGCGCAGGTCCCTGAAATCAAATTCGGCTTTGGAATCCGAATTCTGGTCTAGTCGCAGCTTCAAGGTCATCTGGGGCTTCCGGTTTGGAATTTTAGTAAGATTTCATACTTACCTGGGACCTGAGTACGATATCAGGTGCTCAAAATCTGTTGCCGACTTCCTACTCTTCTTCTTCTTTTTCCTCCTCAACTCGGTAGGTTTGATGTTGATGATGCTGACGCTGCTGACGATGATGACGACCGCCTCCTCTTCTTCGTACACCTCCGCTCGCTCGAACACGTGGATCGTGGAAAATCGCGAACGAAGATGACATTGGCTTGATCGTGGAGAATCGCGAACGAAGATGGCATTGGCTTGGCGGTTGTCTTTGTTTTTCTGGATACGGCTGTCTGGGTTACTCCGTCATCTCTTTCGCCGCCGTAAACATCGATGCTGTCCATTTTACCGAGTCTGAAAAAATTCTCGAAATCCTTTTAATTAGGCGTGAAAATAGCATCGTTACTGCGAAGATACGCGGGCGAAGAAAACAGACGCTATGAACACAGGATGCGATGCGACAGCGGGTGTCACTCCCGTCCCTCCCGGCCGGCAACGCCGAATGCCACCAAAAGGGGGGTAAATGTTGCCACATAGCGAAAACAGGGCCGAAGTAAACAGAGCGCTCCCAAAGGTGCTGGACGTCGTCAAAGACCACATAATAATTATTTAAAAATACAATGATTCTGCGTCACTCATAACTAGGCAGATCCTGATCCAAGGAAGACCCCAATTTTAAATAGGATGTTTTTTTTGAGGTTTTTTTAGAGGACAATTTAGACTCTTACAACTATAAAATGAAATAAAACACATAAAAATAATGTTAATGGCTATGGTGTTGGCTTCATTTAAAAGAGAAT
>JAOPUG010000215.1:1344267-1354607 GCA_027564375.1 Micropterix facetella
CTTAATTTGAGTATTATTTACACCTTCTTTTAATTGCTTTTTCTGCTATAGTACTTCTTTAATAAACAATATCATGGTTAAGTAAAGGTTTTAGCATCATTTAAGGGAAAACAAAGGAAGCTGTAACTTTCGCCTGATTCATAAGAAGCAATTTCAGTTTAACTGCAGTGATCTCAGAATGTAGTTAATTGGACTCGGTCACCTTTTCCTGCATAACCACGTTGTGCATTCGCACGATCGAAGATGGAATCGTATCAAAATGATTCTGAAATATTTTCAAATTCTTTTATCGATTTTCAAATGCCCTAACAGCATGGTGCGAGGATTTCTTTGCATTAAACTCAGTTAATGTTATTCTTTTAGAATTGATTAGTGCAAGTCGCCCATAGAATCATGCTTGTGATCATTGCAACTCCACATCCATTGTTTACTAACAGCGCCGAGCATGGAAAGAGTAACTTTAATGGATGCTCATTACCCGAATTCCTTAAACTAACCTAAATATGAATGTTCCGTGTTAGGAAGCGCTAGGCTGTGTCTGTTTTGTGTATTTACTATTAATCCCAACATGTTGATACTGCCATATTGTGTCCCTTTGTCTTCCCATACAGTCCTTTCGCACACTGGCTTTAATCACTCGAAAACAACTATCATGTTGGGCTAAGAACCTGCTGATCATTCCTCTTTTCTTTCGGCGAAGGGTTGCTATTCTATTCAAGGAAAAATCAGTGTGATGCACCTACAATCATTTTGCTTATGTGTTTTGTATTCTGTAAGATTTACTTGTGTAGTTTTTTTTTATTTTTTTAACGAAGGCGGATTGAAATTGTTACTTTAGAGAATGGCACTAAGGCTACTTGCATACACTCCATTGCTGCAAGGATTAAACTGTTAATTGTGAAGTTTTAAGCGAATCCTCCGAAAAATCTACAAATTTACCCCCAGAACAAGATTCCTAAATGTTTTTTATTTGTGATTCCAAATATTGCAGAAAATTGAGTACAAAAACTAAGAAAAATTTAAAGAACTTAATCTATAATTACGGTCCCAGCGCAGCCCACGTGGTGGTGGGGTACACAAAAACCGCCCTGCACAACCAACACAGGTGGAGTGGAACCAACTGAGGCAGGCAAAAAGGGCCATTAGGGAACCCACGCTGATATTAATATCAGTTATGAATGAGATGCAATAAAGTTAATGCCTGAGAGTTTCCAGGGATAACTTGAAGACAGTGCTGACTTACAAGCATTATGAACACACTAGGGATCGTCGACGAGCCTGTGTGCAGAGGTTGCGGAACAGAAAATGATTTATAATATGTATGAACAGACACGTCTTTGGCTTTAGGAGAAAAAATAATGGCACATATGAGGCGCCATGGCTGATGTGTGCGGCCTCTGTCCATCGTCGATTCTGCAACTGGTTTCCCAGGTGATCTATATGGACTGGTGGCTGATAGATATATAATTGGAGGTAAGCCACATTTAGGATGACCTCGATAGAATCATGAGCTAACAAATAATTGGCTGCTAAATTTGAATGCCAGCAACTTGTACAGTCCTTCATATTGGAGAACGCAATCCTACAATACCTACACACTGAATAGAACCACACTCGTAAGTATATCACTGCAAAAGGACCTCGGTGTAACAATATCCAGTGAGCTGAAATGGTAACCTCATCTCAGCCATAACTAAAAACCAAACAGCTTAACATATTTCATTAAAAAATCTTTAAGTAATTTAACACCTAAGTTAATGCTGAAGATCTACAAGACATATTTCAAACCGCTGTTAGAATACAGTTTCCAAATTTAGAATCCGTATTTTCTCAAGGATATTCAGTCGCTGGACGGAGTGCGGAGACATTTCACCAAAATCCCAAAGAAACTGAGGCACATGGAATACGAGGAGAGACTCTCAACGTTGAAACTACCCTAACTACAGGACAGGCGAAAGCGTGGAGACCTGATCGAGACGTATAAGCACAAGGACATTATAGCTGTGACCTACCTAACATACTCCAGTTTTGTGCTAATACCAATCTTCGTAGACGCTGTTTGAAACTGCCCGAGACAGCGTTTCACACCGATTATTGGTACTGCCTACCATTGAATAAGTGAATTTAAATCAAGTTTAAAAACCGATTGGACAAATTTCTTGAATCCAGTGATTGACATTATTCATATGTATAATTTGATATGGGCACATCAGCTTAAGCTGCTCGTCCATTGTACTAATAAATATTATAATAATAAAACAATGCCCTAAAAGTAGGGCTAAGTACAGGTAGCTGTGTGATAGACTACCCCCCACCCCCCACCTCTTGCAGGCTGTTTATGGGACCGATGCTTCTTCGTTTTCTACTGTGAATTGGCAGTCGCTGGATGATGACCCTCGCAGTGGCGACTGGAAATTATATAGAATCGGTTGACTAAGAAATAGTTGGTCTAGATCCTAAACATATCAACTGAAAGAGCATTGTGAATCTTGCATGAAAAATTGGGTATGAATAAGATCGGTTGCTGTCAAGTGCCCAAAAAGTTTTCCATCATGTGATGAGACATCGATAAACCACTGCAACTTCGATATCGAAGACTTTGAGACTTTTCACAATCTTGGCTGGGAAGATTTATAAGACCTATGTTCGACAGCTATTGGAGTAACCCTTACTTTTAAAAATATATCATTTTGCTTGATAGTTAGTGCCATTTTACAAAAAAATCATATGGGCTGTGAACTATAAAGAATGAGGACAGGGACAACTATGATGTAAATTTGCCATTGCTGCAGGAGAGATGATGATGATGTATATTTAGAAGTAGCAGATCTTGATTGTGTAAACAAGTTCAAAAACAATTGACAGTTTTAAAGAAACACAGTTAATGGGCATATTGGCAAATTGCTGTTTGTCTATTATTAATTATAACTAAATCAAAACAGCTGATCTAGATTTTTCTGTTGTTTTACAAACATTCAATAGCATATTAATGCATAGCTTTTTGTTGAACAATTAGTCAAACAATAAAAAATTGAGTGTATGCATATAGTGGTGTCTCTAGTGGAGTTTTGCATAAACTTAGTAAAGAAGTTTTTCAAACTAACAGACTGCTAAATTTTCAATCCGTCTCGCCGCAGGTTACTGATATTTTTTCCTTATTTTATTACTTTTGAATATGTAGCTGTAGTTGACTGATTTCATCTAGATTATGTATTATCGATGTAGAATTTGTGTACTGTGTCAGACATACATTGAAGAGTGACAAAATAAAACCGCTGGAAAAAAATATCAGTAACGCTTTTATTTTATATTTTTGTTTTTTTATTTTTATTTTGTGTAAACATGATGGGTGATAGCACGTGCGGGCATTGCAGTGATTCCAGCGGGTGCTTTGCAAGGAGATGGCAGTATACACACGCTTGCCGTTTCGGGAGGACCAGTCGTACAGTACGCAACCGGCCAGGATGGGCAATTCTACGTACCCGGTAATTAAAACTTAATTTGAATCTTATACAACTAAATTTCACGCACATTTTTAAAACTCACTTTTGAACTCTTCAAGTATGACTGACACATTTAATCTGTCTTTATAAATGACATACCAATTTTGTTTGCCGGTCCTATAAAACCAACCAAACATCGACTGATTGCGGCTTTGTTATCATCGGTGATAAGGATCCGCCAATGTTTCATTAAAGATTAGTCTTTGGTTTCACTCAGAATCCCTTATGTAATATCCATAATTTTATCCATTATACTTATAGCATGAACAATAACGGCGTAAATAGAACTACCAGTGAGATTTTATGAAATAAGAAGACCAAGGAACTTTGGTTTGCTTGTAAAAATGGAAATTTTAAATGCATTTGGTCTCTATGTATTTCCTTCAATACTAATCGACGGATTGAAATGAACATTGGTCTATTTGTATCCTGACAGATACCCAGTAAAAAGAATGTAAAATGAACTTTACTAAAACAATGTCGAAACGTTACTTGGTCTCTGGGTTTAATCCAGCGATGTGCCGCGTAAGTAATTGACCATGTATCTTACGCAATTACTTACAACGTAAGTTACATTAATTACTTACGCGGCACATCGCTGGTTTAATCCAAGTGTCCAATTGGAAATCGTCAAGTCAGTGTTGTTCCCTTCCTGCGGGCAGTAGGTATACCGATCTATTATAAACTTCGGAATCTCGCTGAGCGCTTGTTCGGGTGTGGGTTACTTCTCCCGCTCATAGCCCCACCTCACGATTGTCCTAAGCAGGGACGTTCATTGGCACACTGGTAGTTCTGTTTACACAGTGATTATACCATGTATTTTGGCAGCATGTAAATGGAGAAGGAATGTATTGCGAGCGCCTGATGATTTTTGTAAACAACTTTCGCTTTCTAATTCCATTTTCTACACTAAATCCTGGATTCGCTTGGGCATCGTTCCATGTCTAAATATCGTTAACTAGCGGTGCCCTTGCAGGGCCCATCCTAGAAGACCAGACCCGAAAGCGCGAAATGCGGCTTCTCAAAAACCGAGAGGCGGCACGCGAGTGCCGCCGGAAGAAAAAAGAATACATCAAGTGCCTGGAGAACCGCGTGGCCGTCCTCGAAAACCAAAACAAGACCCTCATCGACGAGCTGAAGGCGCTGAAGGAGCTCTACTGCAAGCAGAAAACGGAATGAGAGCCGGCCGAGGACCCGGATGACGTTTTTCCCACGTCGGAGCTGCTGTTGCGGCTCCGCACCCCGATCCGAAGTGATCGCGGTTGCGTCGCGGGTCGCGCGACCGCGCTACCCCCCCGACCCTCGAGTATCCTTTCCTTTGTTATCGCTGTTTTTTTATTCGCGTCAGATCCGGGTTATTTAATCGTTTTAAGCTCAGAGACAAATTTGATGGGATTTTACTTTACGATGGTGAAGGGCTTGCGATGACGGCGGTCGGATAAGCCAAAGGTATTTCGCTAGTTTTCATAACGAATCGTGCGAAAGAGAGAAATAAAATCGATTTTTGTTGTCGTAAATCATTAATGTTACAAATTTATATTAACGTTACGGTTCTATGTATAGTATGAGATATTTTAAAATTAGACTTAAGTCTTTTGTAAAAAAAATCGCCACTGTAGATAGTCGAGGCGTCTTTTATCCCGCGATAGTACCTTCTGTCGCGCATTAAATTGTATTTATTTTTGGTAAACGGTCACGATTGGCATTAAAATCGTTAGACTTTCCTCGCCCGAAGCCAGTCGGGATCATTCTTGGGTGGACAAACACGGTGGAGTGCCTTGAAATAAAATTATAATGTATAAATGAAACTGCTCGTATGTACATTTGTAAAAAAAAATAGACACTACTTAATTTTAATTGTTTTCGATTGCTAAAGATTTATGCTACTGAGAATGCCTCCCCAAATGAATTTATTTTTTTATAAGTCCAAAGCTCACGTACTATAACGGTGCAATCCAGTTTGTTTTCTCTACCATTTACTCCACAACGAATCAATATTTCACTTGTACCTGACCGTACATTAAATGCTCAAGATTTGAATGGGAATTCACTTTCTCGTGAATTCTTTTGACGTTGAAGAATCTTTCAGAAAGAACCATATTATAAACCCAATGTGCCATCTGAATAATGGTATCTTAAACTTTTGCCATTGTAGTTCGAAGCCAGAGTCATTGTTATTATGAGAGATGTGATTTATGCTGTATGTCGTTGTCTAAACATTTTAGATATTAAGTAATATATGTTCACAAAGATCTTTATAATGGTTCACTGGTGTGCCGAAGCTGTTGTATATTGTACATAAATATTATTAAAAGAAAAAAGATTATATGTATTTTTACATCTGATTGCGATTTTATTTTTCTATGAAGCCATAGGCCGGAAACGAGGCGTTTAAGGGATCGATAATATCCCGCAAGAAATACAGTTGTCCCGCTAAACCTTCGAAGAGGGACGCTGGTCTGTCCGGGTCGAGGAGTTGAGTGCCGCTTTTTCGTTCGATGCACCAGTTCGCATAACAACACGCCCGATACAAATGTTTTGGATCCTGAAAAATATAGTTGTAATTTATTTGTTGTACTAGGGGCAAACTTGAAATTTTGCAAAGGATGAATGGTTAATTCATTACTAAATACACAAGGAATCTTAATAAAAAGCCTTCTATAACCTAAGTGCAGACTTGATTCTTAAGGTGCATACGCCCAATCTCCGGCCACTACTCGCTATCATGTTTGGACTCCTTATGGACATTGGCCTGTTTGAGAAAGTGCACCAAGATACTTTGAGCTACGAGGAGAAGCTACAAACCCCAGGACTCACAACATTGGACGAACACAGAAAGCGAGGGGACTTGGTTGAGACCTAAAATATACTTTTGGGACTCTGCAGCTGTGCTGATTGAATATATATATCCAATAAGAACACTTTTCGAGGGAATGACTCGAAGCTATCACAGACAGGTTGATCGATGAATGTACAGAAACACTTTGTCTAAGTTGTGGAAGATTGGAACAAACTACCAAGTAGTGTTTTGTGTGTGTTCAAAACATTAGTATTTTTAAAAACAGACTGGTTATTTTCATCAAGTGAAAGGACTGTAACAAAATACTCGATCAGATAAGGCCACATCAACTACTGCCGATTGGTTTTAATATTATTAATAAAACTTACTGTCAAATTGATGCGCTGGCATTGTGCTTGATGTATTTTTAAAAATAGACTTGTGATTTTTTATTTTTGTCTTTGGGCATGTGCATAAGAATGGAATATTTAACTTCGGTTATTGAAAAACAGACTTTTCTATTTTTGAGAATTAAATGAGTTGATTCTAAATATTTCACGACAATTCAACGGTTGGGCATTGTCGGTACTTCATTTTTAGTATTATGTTTTTAATCACATGGTAGATGTATACCCGTTAAAAATGCATTCTTTTCTTCATAAAATAAGTTAAATTTTTAACATTTAGCCCCAATGAAGACTAATTGAGAGGCAAACTGAGTAATATATCTGATGCTCCTCATTTTCGTAATGTAGAACCAGTTATATTATTATTGCTTTTATTTTATTCAATGGATCCAAACCAGTATTATTGAAAAATAATAGTGATACACACTTGGTTTAAAAATAAACACCAAAATGGATATTTTTTTGGATCATGGGCAAAAAAGCAGGAGAAAGTGAAATTCATTGTGTGTGACAGTATGTTTAAAGTGGATCGTGGCTACTATCATGTAACTCAACATGCAGAAATGAAGAGCCATTTAAATAATTGTAAAACAAAGCTTGCACCCCTTCACAGACTGACACAAACGACACTCGACAAACACAAATCAAGCTATCTTGTGGAGACAGTAAAAACAGGGCACACAAAGCAGAAATATTATGAATATTAAAATCAGTCCTGTCACTACTCTCTCAGTTCGAGTCGACATAACGGAAATCTTCAGGACAAGACTAGACCCGCATCTCAAAAGCTTTCTCAGCAATGTATCTAACAATAGTGTCCAAACTTTCAACTCCATAGAACAATTAGAGAATACATACATCTATTAACCCATTTATGCCCAAATGAAACCCATTTGTATTTATTTTTAAATGTCTTTATTTATGAGATACTTAGGCTATAAAACAAATATTTTGTAGTTAAAAACATGAAAAAAAATGTTTTTTTAGGGTGTACTTTATATAGTACAGTGGGCACTTAGGAGTGATATTTTCCAAAGCAATCTTTATCAAAGCACAGATTTTTGTGCTTTCTGCGAGTATGACACGTAGCACATCGTAACTGCTTAGCTAGCTTTCCTGGCTTATGACCATTGTTACTTCGACTTGGGCCCGCTATAGCTGTTCCAGATGGGCGGCTTTTGTTGGTGCTACGAAGTTGAAGATAATTTCGCCATATACATCTTCTAAAAGCCAGTTAATCGAAGCGCTCACCACCGGCCAAAGTATGCAGGTTCCAAAAGCGTTAGATATACTCCATATCAAGCAAGTATGTAAAAATATACCACCACCCACCATTTTTTGCCTCGAATACTCACATGATACACTATCGATCCATCAAGCTTATCTACACCACCCATTCCTCTATTATAATTCCGTTAAAGGCGTGGAATATTCACATCCACCTTTTGTCTACTCTGTGAACACCAAGCGTTTTACTTTGCCAAATTTGTACCTATAGTGCACACACTATTATCTTTCCACCTTACAAGCAGCAGTTCATTATTGGTAATAAACCTATGATCATACTTCGCTCTTGCGGACTTTTTCATGTTCTTTACAGGGCGTAAAGAGCATTTTTTTGTCCGATTCTCACGGATTGTCCCAGTAGCTTTATATCCAGTTTCCTTCAAGTCTTTCAATAAATCGCAACTTCTACAATGTTATCGAAATACACTGTGTGCTCTTCTGGTATTGTCGGCATTTTCGTCAGTAGTCGTTTCACAACCCTGGTACCTAGAGGTTCTTTTGTATTTTCAGTTGTTTTTCCACAGTATAAATCGAATGAGTAGCAGCATCCATATGAACTGGCAGCCACCCAGTTTTTACACCCGAATCTGATAGGCTTGCCTTTTATGAACTGTTTTGATGGGTGGTGGCCATAGTATCATAGATTCGTCGATTGATATATCTTCATGAAAAACGCTATACTGGCAGAATTTTTGAGTCAGCACATCACACAGGGGCCTCATTTTGAATATTTTATCTCCAAAAATTGGTTTCGCGACATACAGTTTCCCACAAGAGGTACATCAAGATCTTCGTTGTAGTTTCAATACTGGCGTTCTCTAGGTAGTTTATGATATCCAGATAGTATTAGTACTCCTAGGAATCAGCGTAAATCATCTTTGTTTATTTCAAACGCATGTCGATTATTCTGTCTCGCATATAATAACGAATTATGGATGATCAATCAAAAACCTCTTCATCAAATATTTTTTCGAAAATTTTTGTAGGAGAAAGGTCTTTTAGTTGATTTATTACCTGAGGTTTCCGCGAAGTTGAGTAAGATGGCGTACATTGTCTCCACTTAGGCAAGTGAGACACGTGAGTCTTGTCAACTCCTATTACTAGACAAAGTTTAATCATCACTGTCTTCAAATTTAGAAAAATCATGGTGTTGACGCATCACCTCCAACGTTCCTGGTACATCTCTTAGTAAATCTGACGTCTGCAAGTCATCCTCATCTTCTTTGTCGGTAAAGTCAGTTGGATCTGGTGGTACAATGAAAATATCATACTCGTCGTCCTCTTCTTCCGCTACAGCGTTAACACGTTCTTCGAGGCCGAGAAAATTGTTACAAGCTCGAAAGTATCATTAAATCATAGAACTGCAAAAAGAAAAAATAGGATATATCAATATCACTAGAGTCCACTGTACAAAAAAAACCACAGTCAACTAAACCGTTACATAAATATTACAAATGAAAATAAAATGCATGGCACTTGACTATTTGGTTTGATATATAACCTAATCACTTGATACAAAATTGTTCCAAAAATATTTAGGAAATTGCACTTACCTTTTCATAAGAAAACAAGTGACGAGTGTCACAAAATGGCGGTAATTTCATTGTCAATATTATTATTTTTTAGATGACATTGTAAATTGTGCCATCTATTAGCGATCCCGTGTACTAATTTATCGATGTATTAAGTAGTGTTCTCGAAATGAGGATTTGAAGAGGTGTTGTTTATTTAGTACAGAGGGCGCAATCTATGGACATGTTACTAGAAATCTATTTGCCGATTCCGAAAATAAAATCACTATATTTAATAAAAAATAGATTACCTTTGTGGTTTGATACAATTGTAGAAAAGTGTATCCATTGCCGGCGACGCCGTGACAGATGCTATATCCTTTACTGACGAGACCTCTCGTCCAGACTACGTCACCGCAGGACAGAGCTGCCGATAAATATTTCTCATCTTTGAAGACCTAGAATTTTAAATTATATGTAGCTTAAGGCCCAGTAACAGACAAAAGGCACCTTCCTGAAGCTGCCTGAAAGGTGATATAGCATTCATACAAATAATTTTACTATAAATTGTATATGGATCTAAGGTACGATGTAAACAAACATATCGCAATATATTTTAGGTAGCAAGAAATCCATGGATGAAATTGAGTAAAAATGTTCAAAACAGCTTTTTCTGTGAGGAAAAAATATACACTATAGCGATATAAAACGACAAGTCTTTCGTTAAGCTACGAGTCAAAGAGTTGAAGAACACTCTAAACTAGCGTTTCCCAACCTTTTCCAGCTACGGACCCCTAGGAAATCGAGCATAATTACCAGAGACCCCCTTAATAAAAAAACAGTAATAAATTGG
>JAOPUG010000215.1:1378708-1389480 GCA_027564375.1 Micropterix facetella
ACATTATTCTCTATTTTGTGACAATAACATATTTTCAGCAATGCAACTGAAGTTGCCGTTGGGCATTAATGGGTTAATTTCAAAAATATCGAAAATTGAACTTTGTTTTTCTCACTAAATAAGGCCAAATTTAAAAAAAGTTGTACATTATTTCTAACTTCTTTCTTAATGCTAAATGATGTCCGACATCAAAATTTGAAATAAAATGAAACGGCATAAGAAATATCCATATTCATATATTGTTACTATTGTAGCTAAAAAAATCGATGTTCATTATCGATACTGTTCTAACAATATGCTAGAATTGTTTACAATGGGGGCTGTTTCGCGTCATTATCTGAAATGCAAAACAGGGCAATATCGGTAATCACTTGTTATCTAACAAACGACGAACAATCCTACAATTATTTACAACGAAAAACAAATAATATCTATTTTATCATCGAATTCTTGACAATATTGCGCTATATTTCAAGAATTTATCGTGAAATCGAGTAATCACGCATCAACCAATTTCATACTTACATTTCGGGTGTTCCAAAAACGTGAAAAAAAATGCACAAATTCCACAACAAATCACTAAAACTGATTTATAAACTCTTTTAGAAAGGAAATTACTCAAGATTTTCTTAAAATATATACTGAAAATACTCAAAAAAACACTTTCCTCGCGCTACACGCATCCGGCCAAAGAGAACCGTTTTCTACGATTGATATTCTAAGTGACATTTGTATCGTGCAATGCACTATCGATATCAGACGAAAGAGAATCTTCTGTCCTTTTCTTATATACCAAGACAAAAGGTATACGTTTCGTTTCAATCCATAATCGACTAAAAAGCGAGCGCGGGAAGTTGGAACCCGTGCGGGTCGTTATAGACATACTACATACGAAACCCGCCCGGGCCGTCCTATAATGTAAGGGTTAAATACCTAAAACTGACCGAGCGCATGTACACGATACACCCTTAACCGTCTCAATATCCGCATTAACCAGTATACTAGGAAGCATATTTTTTAAATTAAATTAATAAAGATTATGATTAGCCAAGAGTGTATGCCAATACACTATGCTGTATATATTAGTATAGGCAGATTTTAAAATGACAGTTCTGTCAAAGATTGTATTTGAATTCTTATTATTTTTGACTATCCTTTATCTATATTTAATTTTATTTTACACTTTATTTTTGTTATTAATTTGACTATTTAAAACTGAGTATATTACCTCGCTTATTTTAATAATTTAACCATATGAGTATTGTTTTATATGTCTTTAATTTACATTATTTTTATTTTTGATTTCTTTGTTTCTTTTATTCTATTAAATTAAATTAGTTTGAGTACTTTTGTATACTTTGTATGTACATAATTGTAAAGTATGTATATATGTACTTTGGACACTGTGTACATTTATACTTTTAATGTACTATTTTATATGTCTTTATTAAAAGTGGTTGATTTAGATTGAGTATCAGTTAGTAATTTATTTAGATTTCTTTTATACATTACATACTTTATTTAGATATTGTGCTAAATGTATGTGTAAATGTAAAATCCTTTGGAAACTGGAACGAGTATATCTCAGTTTGGCAACGTAGAACAAAAATATCTACGAAGAGTACACTCAGTTAATGTTTCGCCGTTGGTTACAATTTATATAATGTAGCGAAGAAAATATTTTTTATTGTTTGGTCTTATCTGTAGGCGTAATTTTATAGAAACGATCTTAGTTTTGTGGGTTAAGTTCGGAACGACCTCTCTAAAAATGTAACTAAAATATACATTTTGGAGTGTGGTATCTATCGATCACTGGGGAAAAACTAAATTTTGGTCTTAGCCTTAACTTATAAGACAGCAGCGCTATGGGACCATTCAATGTCAATCGAACTCTTTCCCATAAGTCAATGTTTTTGAATTTTCAACAGATTCTATGTACTACATAAATTAAATTATACAATGACTATGAAATGGCCATACTTCTGAATAAAATACTAATTGTACTAAAAAAAATAATTAACTAAAGAAATGAACGGGAAGTGTAACTGAAAAAAAAAGTTTAGGATGCAAATCAAGGTTTATTGTAATCTTTATTATTTTTAGAATACAGAGAACACAAAATGAATTGTACATCTCGATTGCTGTAAAACCACTCTAAAAACCAAAATGATAGGTGACTTTTCTCCTTCTTTCCCAACTTCCAGACTGACATATGAAATCGAAGGATATCACGGTTGTTTGACATTATAAATAAGATAAAACGAATTTGGAGCGGGAGTGTAAGCTGGACAATGGTAGTTGCAACATCATTGAAACGTCGATTGTTACAAACTTCACGCGGTAAATTTGTTTTATTCGAATGAATAAAACGAATGGCATTAATGGTAATTTTTCAATCCTCAATTTTGCTGTTTCAATATGTCGTTCGATTGTGTCTATGAAGTGCTTTTAAGTCCCATTCAATTTACCTAAAAAATGACCGAGAGACAGAGTCAGCGTCTGGCAGTGTGCTACATCATAGCATTATAAATGCCTGTTTCCACCTATGTTTGTTAAGTTTGACGCTAAGGCATTGACATGTCGTTCCTGTCTCGTTTTGTATTTTGTTCTGTACTTTTGCAGTACTTCCTTAACCGTGACATTTTGAGGTGGTTGTGGATCTTCATTCTGGTATTGTTGAAGGATCTATATTGTTAGTTACTAGCTGTGCCCTATAGTTAAATGCCCTAAATCCATACCTTTATTAACCTGGGGTCGGCAAACTGAATATTGCAGCTCTTCTCTTGGTCCGAGTGCAAGTCAAGTCAAGGAGACATATTGCTCTGCTTTGACTGAGAGAGCGGAATATATGCGACATGTAGTTGCCGCCTGAAGTAATTGCGAATGATGCAGCTCTATTCGTCTTGGGTTTTATGACGATGTGCGTTGTTTATACCCCACTCCCGACAACAGATCCTCACAATGTCTTGCACCAGAGTGCACCTTGCCGCCTCCGCTAATCATTTTACATCTGTGTTCTTACTAAGAACATAATGTCATTAATCTTTTATATGTTTGTTATTGTTTCTGGCCCTTCCGTAGTATTACATAGGACGGGCCATATAGTCTGATGCATGCTGTGCGTCCATACCAATGTCCGGAGACTTTCTGTGGTCCGATCTTAACCAAATTTGGTATGCAACCTCTCTGGGCGATCCTAAGCACCACCAGGTGGCAGCAAATCTGATCCGAGTCATGCAGGTGCTTCTGCAGGTGCATCTTGATTTACTTGGCCTGGAGGAGGATCTGACCAATAGGTAGAGCGATCATAGCGTATATGGGTATTTTTGGAATCGTTTTGAGAGAGCTTTATTGGAATAGGTTTTAAGCCATTTTGGATAAGTCAGGGGTTACCAATCAATCACTGGACGGGCCAAAGTTGTCGATGTATATAGCTACTTTTCCTGTTATTTTACTGCAATTTTGCATTACTAACTATGTTTACTAACATGTTTTTATTGCAATCAAGGCCTCAGGACTTATAGAATATGCATAAACATGTGCAATATAATCTATATTTATTAACAGCCATAATTCTTCAATTTTTTGCTTGCTGCATCTTAGAGGGAAGGAGGGATTTCACCGCCTCCCCTGACCCCCAAAGCAATTTAAACCCCTTCTAGAAATTTCCAGATTCACCCTAGACTCTCAGTCTTCCTAAATGGATAATCTTCAATACTTTTAATGTACCGTACATATAAATGCAGCTCTATGAAAAATTACCATTTGGCTCTCTTGTCCCAAAAGTTTCCCAACCCCTGTTATAAACCAACTGCTTGTATTCTAAGAACAGACAGGAGCCATGTTATATTCACGCCGGTTCACGCTGTTGAATTTGATATTTAATTTAGTTCTTTTATTTTTGTTGTGGTCTTTCCAGGTGAGAGGTCTGAGATTCAAGTGAGATTGTCAGGTGAGATTCAAGTGCATATTTGACATAATTGTTGTGGATTAGGGATATCTTCTCCTAATTTCACTGCTAAATACTGGGCAATCACCCCTACGCACAAA
This sequence comes from Micropterix facetella, assembly GCA_027564375.1. NCBI lineage: Eukaryota > Metazoa > Arthropoda > Insecta > Lepidoptera > Micropterigidae > Micropterix > Micropterix facetella. The sequence goes on from JAOPUG010000215.1 coordinate 1,382,759, forward strand.
AATATGATATGTTGGAATGTGTTTATTCAGTTTAAGTTTAGGAATGTGTTCGTTCAGTAAAAAAGTAAGAGTCAGTCAGCATATACATTATGACATGACTTAAGGGTAGGTTCGATGTGCATATTGCAGAACAAAGCCCGATACTATTCCTTGTGGGATACCTGCTTTTATCGCATTCTGATTAAGTTTTATTTATTATCTTTCATCAGCGAGTGAAATGGCACGTCGGAAGGAGAGTTCCCGCGTGGAACTGGAGGCTCGGCGCGAGCGCAGCCGCGGGAACAAGCGAACTGCGCCTTCGCCTTCACCGGAGGCCCGGCGCGTTCGAGTAGGCCCGGCCTCTTCGCCGCTCGTCAGGTCCTCTCCGCCTCAACGCAAGGAGTCCCCCACCCACCAAGAGACGGTTATTGTCTCCGACAATAGTGACGTCGAGATGAAGAGCGACCATTCACAGCACTCCGGCGTTTGTAAGTATCTTCTTATTCTTCGCTGTGGTTATATCAATATCGAGGGTTTCGGATGTCGAAATGGTTTCATCGTTTTGAAGACGAAACCAAGAAATTTATATGCTTTTTCGACAATCCCATTAAAGTGATAATGGATACGAATCTTTTTAATCAAAAGTAACTGCTAGGTATCTGATGCGGTCGACTTTGTTTAGTAAAGTGCTGTTGATAGAGTAGTTGTGTCGTAAAATATTTTAGTTCCGGCCAAATGTTCTAATGTGGTATTGACATTATTTTAAATTTAGTGAAAGCTGTCAGATGAAGGGATGGGGATTGTTATAAAAAAATTTAGGTTATCCGCGTAAAACAAAAGTGGACAAGGGTAATTCATTACTGATTTTTCAATTTCTTCATTTTTGAGACTCAAGTTGTGTAGTGAAGGACGGTTGTTTTCTGGAATCTCATAGCTTCGGTGACTAATTATTTACATTAAAACTGAAGAAGTAACTCTTGTATGACACCAACTATATGGTTCATGCTGTTGGCCTTCAATTTCACAATAATTAGTTAGTAGTTAGGGACTTTTGAATTCTTCCTCCGATGCACTGGAAGATAATGCATGACTGAACACTAGAAATGCTGAAATTCTATATAAATGCCTTTTAGCATACGCTTCCGGACCCCAGTAACCTCCCTCATTGCAGCTATTCAGAGAATATTTGATGTCCCCGCTGGCGCAAGACCCCTTGCACAGCTAGACTTAATTTAGCCGGCTGCAAACCAACTTTAAATCAATGCCAGTACACCTACCGCCATTACTCCTTGCTGTTATTCATGGTATAATTAGCCTCTCAGTGGCTCTAGCCAACAGGGACTTGACCATACCCTCCAAACCCCCCAAATGCACTTTGGGTGGGATGGCTCAAAAGGCAAAAAACATTCCTTTACAAAACCTTTGCCAAAAATTGTGAAAGATTTGGACTGGATTTCATGGAGATCGATTTGGCCTCTAAGCAGTATCATTTTCCTGAAAGTCTCGGATGCACAGTCCCTCCATTCAGATATAACCGTTTACTCTCTATCTTGGAAGATGGCATTGTTGTAGAATTGACAGGCACATGGGAATAAAATATCCCCAAAGATCACCAGTACAAACTAAATAAATACTTGCAAATGCCGTCACCCGGAATGGCTTCACTGTTCACCTTCACTCGGTGGAAGTTAGCTGTCGTGGGTTGCCAGCAAACCTCTCTTTCATCTTTTTAAAGGTCTTACTCTCTCTTAGAAAATAATCAACTCCATAGAAAAAAAATGTGATTTCCTTACTGTAAATTTTATGCTTCCGAAGGGGGGAGTGAATGGGTGGTAATGGTAAGATGAATGCTCTCATGTGGCAAGACAACTTTGGATTTAAGACTATACTCGGGCGAACCCATCACCCCGAGGCATTTCAACGAACATTATCGTTATATCGCCCCGAGATGAAACGTACAGAATTCGGATAATACATATCCACAATCCATCTACGCCACTGCCCGTGAGAGTCGAACTCCTCACTGCAAGGCACTGGAAATTTTCGAGCCTAGTGGGGCATCCTCGCATCCTCACTTCCAGATGTGGTCAGATTTCTCCGATCTTCCGTTTGGTAGGATGTTCAAAGTCGCTTGCGCCTTCTTCTACCTTATGTAAGCGGCAATTCCTCACTGGAACGTGTCACGGATACGAGGCGCCCTTTATTCGGCTTGCCACCCGAGATCGGGTGGCCAATAAATCGCATCCAAGGATATATATTGTATGTCACCTGCTACAGGTGAACCCGTTCACCCCGGAGTGTTTCAATGAACTTTATCGCTATATCACCCCGGAGTGAAACACAGAGACTTGGATGGACGAAGACGAATCTACGTACCAAACTCCACCGCGGCCTGTTAGAAACCAACGTAACTAGCGAGACACTGGGCAGCAAGCTGCCCGGTAGGCCAGCCTCACTCTCTAACTCCCAGATTTGGTCGGATTCCTCCGACCTCGTGGTTGCGGGTTCGAGGTTGCTTGCGCTGTCCTCTACCTCAAGCGAGCGGCAATTCCTCACTGGAATTATCGTGGCATCCTTTGCTCGGCCTTGCCACCCGAGATCGGGCCCACGTATCGTTTCTAAGGCTAGTTAGCTTGAGGTACCTACTTACCCCCGCTTTCTTAAGAAGCATTACGCTTCTAAACTACTCCGGGTCTGTCAGTGACAACACGGCCGGTATGCCCGCCCCGTACATCAGCTGTCCAATTTTGCCCGAGTTTCCTTCCCCAGATCCACCGCACAGCGGGTTAACCAGGTTGGTCCCTCTTCGAGGAGGCTCCCGGATAGGAGCTGCCCCGCGAGCTGATCCAGCCACGTTGATAGAATCAGCCATTATAACCCAAGCTACACGGAACCGTTAGGAACCCTTCTAAGGATAGATAGCATAAGGTATCTAGCTACTTCCGCTTTCTTAGGTCGCATTACATTTCCAAACTCCCCCGGCTATTCGTTGTTGAGCAAAGGCCGGCAGACCGACCAGTGCATTAGACAATCATCTATCCGAAGTTTTCACTGAGTGCATATGTCGCATTACCGGGATACATTCGGATTAGACCATTCTGTCATCGCATATATCCGAGATACAATTGTGATTGTCAACTGCTACGGGCGAACCCGGCCACCCGGGAGCGTTCAACGATCTTGTCATTATATTACCCCAAGATGAAACACAGAGACTTCAGGACGAAGACAATCTACGTACTAACCTCCACCTAAGCCCGTAAGATACCTACGTCTTACCGCTATGCACTGGGAATTTTCAAACCCAGTGTGGCATCCATCGTGCCCTTACTCCCAGATACGTTCAGATTTCTCCGACCTGTCTGGTAGCGGGTTCGAAATCGTTTGCGCATTCTTCTACCTTAAGTAAGCGGCAATTACTCACTGGAACATGTTGCGGTTATGAGACAACCTTTACACGACTTGCCTGTATTTATTATTGACTTGATTGTATTTATTATTGGCATTTCTCGACATCGATCTGCATATCATTTGCACACCGCATGCTCAAGATGGTGAATTTTGAATTTTGTCACTGTCATAACGACAGGGGATTCTTCTAAAATTTTTAATGTCATCCGCATAAAACAAATATGGACAATGATAATTAATTATTGATAACTAGATTTTTCATTTTTGTGAATCAAGTGGAGTAGCGAAGGATGGCTGTTGTGGAATTTCGTAGTTTTGGTAACTAATTATTTACATATGTATTAGCAAACGAATCCGGTTCTGGCTCATCCACATCAAGCGGTTCCGGTAACGAATCGGGCAGCGGCACAGCATCCAATTCTGAAGGGGAAGAAACGGAGCCACAGTCCGAAGAAGAGGAGGGTGAGATCAGTGCAGACGATGAAGAAGCCGCTTCCTCGGATGCATCTCGTAAAGAAAAGCGGCGGTCGCCGAACTCGGATCGCACCGTTTCCGACAAGTCCGTCTCTCCTCACCGCAATCCTAGGTGAGCTTTTTTTTACCGATTATGCAAAATAGGAAAAGTTGTTTATTCATGCTGCGTGTGATTTATGTACATTTATTTTGATTTATGCTATGTAATGTCTCGGGAAATGAAAGGGTAGTATTTAGGATCTTTGGTGCTAAATTAACTAAAGAGTTCGCAGAAATTAAACATTCAATTGTACAGTTTTGTGGTCATTGAGGAAATAATATTTTAGAATAAACTAAAACGAGTATAACTGCAGGATATGTAGATGCAGCATGCTGGTCTTCCAGATCTCGATGATTCCTTGTGGCTTTGTTCATTGTTTAATTCAGGATTAGGCTGAAATGTGACGGGCGCCAGTCTTAATGTGTATACCATATTTGCAAATCAATTGAAAAACTAGTTTTTATTCCAATACTGCTGCATATACAATTAGATATGCAATAGCGCGTATATAATTATGCTACTCGCATTTTGCAATTACATTTCTATTAAGCTTTATATTTAATAATGCATATTAGAAGTTACGCAAAACAGCAGCAACCTCACGGCACACTGACGCAGAACATTCAATATAAAAACAAACTTTTAAAACTAGAAAAATGATTTGCATATTAACTGACGATTAACTAAATTTATATATCTAATGCATCACACAGAGAAAGAATAAATATTGGAACATAAAATATAAAATAGTTTATTTAAAATCACAATGACAGCCGACTATCGTTCAGTCCTCTTTTTCGTGATCATAATAGGATAGTTGACATAAATACTCATCAGATATTTTCCCATCCTAAAGTAATGTGTATTGTAAAAGTCAAAGTAACGTAACATCCAAAAGTATTGCCTAGATGAGTATTATCTGTGATCACTCAGCCCTAGCGTCGTCCCTATCGGCCGCTATTTTAACTATTTGATAGTTCAGCACCAAATTTAAATCACGAATACAAATACTATTTTCTCGGACAATATTTCACTATTGCCTTTTCGAAAAGCTTATGAAATGGACACTTTATGTAGTCTAGCACGTATTGCTTTCTATTCTCATACCGGGTTGCTTTTTCTATGCCTAGAAAATGGAGACATATATCGCTTGATTTTTTCCTATGGTGTCATCTATCAGACTTAACCCTCTAACTGTCACAAGGCCGAATCGACCGCAATCTCTATGTAACTCTCTCTTTATTGGACGATCGAATGGCGCAGTGCAAGACACGGTGCAGCCTATCCTCATCTCTTTCTGACTAATGCATTCAGTCGGGGGTTTCGCATTGCAAGTAGGAGAAAAATAGTCTACGATCTAGGATATTAACATTTTCAGCGGCATATTAAGGTTAATATTCATTGAAGTTTTTCGGCGTCAACGACACAAAACATGAAAATTAGTTTTTAATTGAATATTTTTTCTTTGCGCCATTCGCCAATGACGCAAGCAGTAGATCGCGATCCCGTTCGCATTCATTTTCTCCGCCTCCCAAAGAAGAAAATGGTGACAAAGCGACCGCCGAAGACGCCCAGCCCAAAGAAGAACCCGCCGGGACGCCCAGTCCCAAGGCCGAGGACGCCCGGGACAAACTGCCACCGTACTTCCCCGCTCTTCAGGTAAATATAACGCAATCACTTTTGTAAATTTATTATAGGGAATTCTGTAAAAAGTATGACTTAGTATTCCATCCTAAAGAGTAGCCTCAACATTTCGGCTGCGGCTTACTCCGATCGTTTGCAAAAAAGTGCATTGAGGTTTGAATGCAATAAAAATGAAGTTTTATTCCATGGCTTGATTTTATTGGGTCACCAAATATTGATAATAAAAGCAGCCACTATTACCATGCAAAATAGACAGTGTTGACCTCTTCATTTTATTCTTATACAGTTGCTTAAAATTTCGATTATTGCTTGGTGGGCGATTATCAGTCAGCGGTGTCAATTTAGAAGAGAAGAAAAATAAGTAAAAGTGTTACTACTTGATATATTACTCAATTTTGCATTGATTTTTCGACGAAATAAAGCTGGGTTCTTGGAAAATACTAAAATTCGGAACATGGGCTTATTGTAAACATTAAAAACTATAAAGCTTTACAATTCATATTATAATGACACTTAGCTACGCTTTTCAAAGTTAGTCTAGTTACTGAATTGAGTTTTTATTACTAATTCGTAAACAAATGCACCTGATGTCACAGCTGATAGGTTAAAGTTAAATTTCTCAATCCTTACTCTTTTCTACGTCTCTTAGTTTCTGAGATATAACATCTCAAACATTTCACTTCACGAGTCTGTCTTGAGATTTTGAAATAAAAGAAAAACTGAAATAACTCAGAAACGTAATAAGAGTAAAAAACATTGTTAATGACCTCTGCTACATCAAACATAAAAGAAATCTGACAAATTACAAAAAAACGGACCAGGTCATGCACCGTGACATGCCAATGATACCCAGTTCGCGAAGCCTGCGCCGCCGTCCAGTTAAACTTTGAGATGTCAAAGGTCAGAGATTAAATAACATAGGGAAAAAATAGAAATGCAAAAATGTAAATTGTTAATAATGCTCTTCAAAATACAAAAAAAATAAAAATGCTTTCATTCTGCATTGGGCAGTTTGTTGTGCATCCGTTGGTTCCTTTTCAGACATTTCATTGTGTTTTTCCGTCTTGCTAGTTTTTAATAGTTACTACAATTTTTAGAAAACTACAAAAGAAGTTATTTTAAATTGGGTAAGTAATAACGATATTAAAAGTTTTTTTATCATTTGTCATTTTAT
>JAOPUG010000215.1:1389580-1405759 GCA_027564375.1 Micropterix facetella
GTACTACAGTAGAACCTCATTAATCTGGACTAATTGGGGCTTTATGTGTCCTAGTTTAAAACAAAACATATTATGTATTATAAAATAAGCCAAGGTATGATTAAAACAGTATAATTAGGCCCTCCTTTTATGATAAAATTAAGACGGTCTAGGCTTATCAACACATACTAATTATATTTATAATATCTTAGGCTAAGTGATGTTTGATTAAAATAAACTAAAACCATTTATTAGTAGTAAGTCAAATCATTTCAAACCTTAATGAGTGATCTAATATTTTACACGAATGCAATGTACAGGGTGGGGCACAATGGAGTCCCACATTTCCAAGAATCATTGAAGGGTAACATGGCCAGGTAAAGCGGCGCAGTCAGCCCCTCAGCCCCGTTAGGTGGGGTGAATGATAAGGTTTCAGTAGTCGACATGCCGTGGTTTGGTGAACAACGGGGCTTCGTTGTGGAGACCTATTTCAAACACGCTGATTCTGTGACTGCGACTCAGGGGGCATTCTGCTTGCTTCGGTTTAAATCCAAGCAAAAGTGTTCATTATCGGAAAACGGTTTTGAAATGGGTCCAAAATTTAAGGGCAACCAGCTGGGAACCCAAATCCGCGAGAACACCTTAAAACTTCGCTGCAATCACAGCACCAATAGGGCAGTCACTAACGCGTTCTACTCGGAAACATGCCTCTGCACTTCGGATATTGGTTTAGATAGTGAGGCGAATTTTGCACACTGACATTAAATTGAACCCTTATAAGATTATGATTCTCAAGAATTAAGTCCAGCAAATTGGGAAAGATGCAGAGATTTATGTAAAGTGATCTTTACAGCTGTGCCTCGCAATGGTATTGTGTGGACTAGCAATGAATCACATTTCCATCTTTCTGGGACAGTAAACAAAACAAGGACAATTTTCATTACCGGGCTGCTGAAAATCTCCGAGAACTCTACACTGACCTTTTTAAAAGCCGAAAAGTTACCATTTCGTGTGCTTTGTCCTCTCTAGGCATCGTGAGACCTTATTTTTTTGAAAAGTGTGGTGTCACTGTTACTGTCGCTTCCGACCGATACTTTGACATATTAAAGAATTGTTTACGCTCCAAAATGGAGGAATACGATACTAATGCCTTCTGGTTTCAACAGGATGGACCACAGCCCATACAGCCCTGCCCGAGATATTCCTCGGTCGACTGATCTTCTTACAAATAGCCGATCAATGGCCCCCCCTCATTACCCTGATTTGAGCCCCTATCACTTTTCTATGGGGGTACCTCAATGCATAGGTTTATCCTACAAGAACTCAAGGAGGCCATTCATGAGGAAATCGCCAGGGTTCCTCCAGATATGCTGGTGAAAGTGAAAGAAAATTTTAAGTAACGGCTCCATATGAGCATTCGGCCAACATTTGGATGATAAAAATTTCAAAACCTAACCAAAAAACATTATTATATTAATTTGATTAAAATATTTTTCCGTAACCATTTTTTTTTAAGAATTCACATCGGAATTGTGGGACTCCATTACGCTCCACACTTTAGTATAGTATAATAATTTGGCATTTAGCAATATTATCAAATTACCTAATTAAAAGTTGTTTTTATATTCTTCGTAACTTTAGGGACATTTCAGGGGAATTAGTTTTCTTCTCATGTTGAAACCTACATTTATTTTCGATTTCTTTCATATTATTTGGTAACATTATAATACTTAAGCCATAAATATTTATATGATTTGGGAATTTATATAGGCTGGACATAATTGTTTCTCTGCTGAGCAAACCTATTTTTTTGTTTGTGTTGGCTACGTTGATATTTTCTCGAAAATCACAAATTGCTTCCATGTTAAAAATGCCATATATCATTAATATACCCAACTATGTAAAATGAGGCCTGCAGCTACTTCTCGATGGTATATTAGTCGTAACGTATACTTGTCGTAAAGTGGAACTAGATTACTTTGCAGCACTTTTGTCACTAAGTATGAGAATGTAGCGTTAAATGGCATTTATCTAGTTTTTGTAATATGTAGTACCACTAAAAATAAAATGATTTTAATAAATTAAATAAAGGCAACTCAAATTGTCTTAATTTTAAGTTATCTACTTGTATCAGGTGATGATAGCACAATTCTGATCTTCCAAACACAAAGACAATGTAGATTATTACAAAAAGGAAGAAACATTATTAAATTTCTCAATTTTCTCAATCATCTCAATCGCACTGAACGGTGACCACTTTCTTTTTCAGGGATGTAGATCTGTAGAGGAATTTCAGTGCCTGAATCGAATAGAGGAGGGCACGTACGGTGTTGTTTACAGGGCGCGCGATAAGACCACAGAGGAAATCGTGGCACTCAAGCGCTTGAAAATGGAGAAAGAGAAAGAAGGCTTTCCGATCACGTCGTTGCGTGAAATCAACACGCTGCTCAAGGTAACATCTCTCTTTATTAATTTCATTTTGTATCCATGCAGCGATGTGAATTTTATCAGGGGAAAGCGCAAAGCGTCCTCTGATAAGATGAGCATTGGCTCTCCGCTCTCGCAGCTAGTTTTAATATATTTTTATGTTTTTATCCTGCAGGCCCGGCACCTCTTATCAGCAAGAGGGTAATCATTGACCTGAGTGAAGTCGTTGTCCAATCTACTTCCCAGTGACAGTGGGCGGGCCTACTCAATCTTGCATCCATTTTATCCGAGTGTCGCTTGGTGCGAGCGCTTCCCGCTCTGTCGACACCAACTTAACTCATTACAGTAATCCCTCAATTTATGCATAAATCCGTCAATTAAATTACAGAATACCTCAATTTACGCGGCAGGGGTTACATTCTAAAAAAATACATAATTAAAATGCATATTGAAGCTGCTTAAATTGAGACTAGAACTCCATACAAATGATGATGATGATGATGTCCTCCTAGCCTATTTTGGCTACAGAGCTTCATGGTTTAGTTAGAGATGTCTCACTGCTCCACCCTTTCGTGCACCCGGAATTAATCGACGTAACCAATCTCAGATAAAATGGCTCATTTGATAAAACTAAAATGGTACGCATCTGTGACAATGTTAACATCTTCTTTTTTTAATGGCTTTCTTTGAAGCAACGGTTAGATGATTAATTTTCGCGGTTACGATACAATAAGTCGATGCCGATAAGTCTGACCGGTGCGATACGAAGCGATCGGTATTGCTACAAAACAAAATGGCTGATCTAGTAATGTACGAATTAATGCTAACGCCTTTAATAATTTTCTAAAATGTATCGATCGGCTGTTAAACCTAGACTAAAATGGACATAATATTGATTATTCTAATAAGGATGATTTTCCCAATTAGCTTCAATGATTTGTTGGCGATGTTGGGCATGGAATCCATGAGATTTTTGCAGTTTTCAGTGAATTACGGGTCCAAAAATCTTACCTGAATTCTAACGAAGCCTGGATGTACAAATAGTTATTGAGATTTAGGTTCCGTGAGTTTCCTTGCTATTCGAGCCACATGAACCATTTATTTTGGAAGTAATTCTTCATTACCTCGGGGCTAGTATACCTTAGGGTAATAATTCGAGTTTGGTTTTTATACCCACAAATCATTAAAAACTGCAAGAATCTCATGAATTCCACACCTGAACCCTCCAAAAAGTCATTGATGTGATGGAGAATATCATACTTATTAATACGATCAATGATAATATAACCAAAAGTCCTTAAAGTCCTCACTTAATACATATGATTTTATCGGGTTTGGAAAAAAAACTGAATTTCGCCTACTCAAAATAAGAATTCTGTGTAAATTGTGTAATCGAAAAGGACCCGCGTAAATTGAGAGATTACTGTATTCCGTTTTTTCCATGTTAATCTTCATTTCAGCAGCGACTAAATAATTACCTCCTATGAATTTATCTATATATGGCAAAGTGATCCTACATCAAATTTTATCACTACATTGCATTCGCAAAGAAACGGTAAGTATCTAGAGAATTACTCTTTATTAGCAAAATCGTAAATAGAAATACGTTTTTATTACAATTTTATTGTTCTTAATTTTTTGAAACAATAAGAAACAATATATGGGAGCATTGTCATTGGTTACCGTGGTAATTTTGACTGGAGTTTTGACACTTTTATCTTTTAATGTAAATATATTCCGATCGATGAAAATAGATAAAATTGAAAATGGTATGTATATTTTATAGTTTTCATTGAACGGATTATATAGTATGTGAAATAAATGTAATAATCCTAATAAATATTTATAAAATGGTTGTCCGGTGTAAAACTGCGGTTCTTAGGGAGTTTTGATTTTCTTAAATTATGAGACTAAAAATTTATCCTGTTCTTGACTTCTGCGTAAACCATAAAGCACCAGTAGAAGTTCAGCTGTCGTTCTTTCAGATGTCTACAAATTTACTTTAAGGGTGTAACATCAACCAAACCATGCTTATCCAGTTCACATAAAAAAATCCTTCAAGGAAAAGCTCCAAAGGCAACTTGGGTTGTCATCTATTGAGGCCATAAAAGTTAAAAATAATTAAGTGCTAGAATAATATAAGCTCATTCGTAATCACTTGTTTACTATGATATTTATGATTTTGTTTAGGTTTATTGGCCGATACCAAAAAAAATCTTTTTGAAATGCTAAAATCGATCTTTCTTTAAAATCGCTGAAGACAACACTGACCATAAATAATCATTGTGTATCACTTAGGAGCTTAGGATGGCAGGTAAAAAGTATCACTAGTGATCTAACGGTCCGCTACTTCGAACCGTCGGATCTGGGGTCTCGCCAATCAGTAAACGAGACTGTTTGCTGGGCACTAGTGGCCAGGTAGTGCGGAAGGCTCGTCCCACGGCCGACCGAACATTGCCAACCTACAATTTTGGCAGGACACTATCAAAGTTTCGATACATTTTAATCGCTTAATGCTGGCAACGTTAACAAATCCGGGGCGCGACGCGGAGGCGTATCACATGGCATCATACTATTTATCTCTTTCATGCACATACATAACTAATTATGTTGAGAATGACGCCGAACGTTGCCTTTAATAATGCATACGCAGCATATAAAACAATACATATATTTATCTTATTCAACCATCCACACGCGTTATTATGTTAGAAAGAGAACAATAGGTAATTAGCTTGGTAATAAATTGGTAATTATTGTTAAACAATAGTAATTAATTTTATATGGGTAGGTTTGCATGTCGAAAGAAACACTCAGCTCGCTTCTTATATGTTTATATAATCCTTCGTGCATCCTCTGCAATACTGTCTGATTTCTGATGGTTCATCCTAGATATTTTCAAAATTATTCGGTATACTCACATTTCGAATGCTTCTAACCGCTTATTCATGGCTTTGGTATGTGTCCATGCTTCTACTCCTTAAAGTAAGGTTGAAAATATGTAGCACCGCACTAAACAGCACCTCTTATAAATTTGTCCAAAATATAGGCAGTGCTCCATGTTCCTTCAAAAACTGATAACCTGAAGGGTGCACCGACAAGCCAATTGGCATCCTTAAAAATCGCAAGTAAATATGATTCCAATGTTATAAAAAAACTCCCTCTTCGTCTACACTCAGTTGACATAACTGCAACTTCCGTTAACATGCAGTCATACTCAAAAAGCAGAGCATTTTACCTCCAACTACCACATATATTTTGAGAACCTCCTGAAGTTCAGCAGCTTTAAAACCGGTCGCCCTGTATATTTATATCTCCTACGTTCCACAAACCAATTTTAAGTTGAGTAATTGGCTTGTTTTTCTAATGGAGTAGAGCATTTTGCATTCACCGACTCGATTAGCATGGAAATACAAGGTTCGAAAATGATTGCCATTTTCGAGCCTTTTATCTCCATTCGTTATTGCTAATCAATACCGGAATCTATGCAAACACGAAATAGATATTTACTATTTAAGGATCTTTTTGTTTATATTTATTTTTAATTTTGCCAAAAAATATGAGGAACTCTAAATAGTTTGTTACAGTTAATGCATTTTACTGTGGGTTATTTTAAAGTGTCTTGTTTCAAGTTTGCAACAGTGGCAAATGGCGAACAGGATAACAACCTGAGGACAGTTGCATGGACTGCGGATTGAAATCATGTAAAATTCCTGATTACGGATGCGCTCTGGCGGTTGGAACAAACTATTTCAGTCATCTACCTCAGGTTGGTTGGCATTATTAACATTGGCCTATATGGAATATGTTATAAAATAATTAAAAACAGATTTTACCGCTTGAAGTTGGCGGCACCGCTGTTGCAATGTTACAACTGCCGTTGTCGTCCAGGGTAGACTGGATTGCTGTCATTTTTCATTCTCTGTTCTGCGTGTAGTCTACTGCTGTTACTATGCAGTTTATAGCAGTAGTGGGGTGCCGCATGCAATTTTGAGATTTCACCATACACAACAACACTCACTGGCAATGGCCGTTAAGAGTATTTGAAAAAGAGGTTTCCACGTAGTAGAGTTTGAAGCATTGATTTCTATTGAAGCTCGGGTTCTTATTTCTATGGCTTCCCGGATAATGCGAGGGACATAGAATTCTTCTTTTTTCATCCAGTGGCGTGTTCTGCTATCCAAAATGTGTTTGTATATCGCCGATTTTTCTTGCTGAATGTTTTTAGCCACATTGATGTTTTCTGTCAGTCGAGTGGCTGAAGGCCGCTTCGTTTGTCCAATGTAAGCTAAATCACAGCTACATCGAGTTTATACACACTCGTGAATTGCATTGGTATTACATCCTTTGCAAGCTATATTTTGGGTCAGTATGAAAATATTTTTTAATTGAATTTTTAGCATCTTATGCAATCTATCACACCCTTGACGTACAGTAACAATGCTTGTGATGTGCTCGGTTTCTGAGTTTGGTCTGTATTGGATCGTGTGCATGTGACCTCCCTCCCCTCCCCCACTGCTATAATCTGCATAGTAACAACAGCAGTATGCTACCTACCCGCAGAATAACAGCGGATGAAAACTGACAGCACTTTAGTCTACCCTGGACAACGGCAGTTTGCCACCATTTTCATGCGATTAAATCCGTTTATAATTATTTTATAATGTTAAACAACTGTGATAGTCTTCGATTTCATATGTGTGAAGTATGTTTTCTGAGTTGTGAAAATGTTGTTAGGCTTGTTATTTTATACACTGGTGATATGAAAAATTGAATGCTTCCAGCTGAAGTACAAAGATAAATTGAGGGAATTCTGTTTAGGAAATTCAAGTAACAAATTAGGCATACTCGTAACCAAACTCTCCCGATCAATGAATCATTATGGCAGGGGTTGGGAAAATTTCGAACATTACCCGGGGAGTGATTTCACCAATTCCACTGAGTTGGACATAGATACAAATGTATGGTGTGGGTTAATTTTGAACTGGGTGGTGGGAGGGGGGGGGGGGATGAGAGTCCCCCTAGTTGCCACAATCGTAAACTTTTGGTGGGGGTGGAGATTTAACTCCCTATATATCCATGACCTTTGACTGTTTCTGTTCCTTTTTTATGAATGTGGAAAAAAACTCAAAGAAAGATTAAAAATGGTTTATATATTATCATTAACCACCCTTCAAGTAACTTAAAAAATATATATTTGATCGATAATGTAGTCGATGGCATTGTCCCAAGCTCTACAAAACTGGGATAGGAGGTCTTAGTCAAGTCCAGCCAAAATTTTATATTTTTCACAACCAATTACATATCTACCGATGAGAGCTATGTGTCATATAATATAATACGACCTATACTATAACACAGAGGTACCCAAACTTACATTCCCCATAGATCACTTGCCGATATTTTTTGGCTTCCATAGACTCCTGTCTGCCTAATAGTGAATTTTAAAACTTGTTAACTTTAAATGTGTTTTTGACAGCTGACACAGTGCTGCTCGTTTTGTTACTGTACAAGTGATGATATACAATTTTTATTCATACCTTTATTAAAAGTCACTTAAATTTTGCACGGCACATGGTCATTTCTAGCCAACCACGACCTTCAAGTACGAAGCATTTGAGAAAGGACACATAAATACACAAGTAGAACTATCTCGTTTGCTTATTCATGTGAGCCGTTTATCCTAGTCGCTTCCAGATACCCGTTAAAGCGGCACCTCTCTCGCACATTCCCTCGCTAGTCATATGGGTTGGCCTCTTCAGTCAACTAGTGATGTAATTTTAGTTAAGTGATTTCCTTCCATGACGATTGTGATGCGTGCGTTTTTTATTGCGATTTATATTAAAAGTACTATGCTGTACACACAATGTGTAATAAAACATTTACGGAATAGCTAAAAGTTGTTGACAACCTGCCTAAATATGGTCCGATCATATGGATTCCTATTTACATCTTGTGTACATTTTTTTTTTTCGCCAACACTTTGGGAATCACTCTTATAAAACAATGACATAATTGAAGATTTCGAAAAAAATTGAAATAATGATGTAAAAATTGGGAGTTGTCAATGTTAGAGCGGTCATAATAGTGTATTTCGCATTTAACCTGTTCCCAATTTGGTTTTCCGAATCACAAGAGTTGAAAATCTTTGTTTCCATAGTATGTAGTCGTAAATGGCGACAGCATTTTTATTGCTTCATCGGGTGCAATTTTGAATGTATTTACAGCATTCATCATCAAAAAATCTGTTTTCTTCTGAAATTCAATGATAGCGAAATTCAAGAAGTGTCTGCTAGTCCTGCAGGTATTTTTGGCAAATCATAATCTGACTAATAGTCACACAGAATGTCATCTTAATCCCGAAGGACCCAGTTTGGACTGAGCTAAAGGATGCTCGGCAAATTCCTCTGGACAGATATTGTGGCCAAAATATTTTTGGATAGTCCACAAAAAGATGAGTGATTACATACACCGGAATGAGTACCTTAGAGTGTCAGTTCAAAGAGGCTTCATGCGTGGCATCTCAGGCTGCCTCGAGCACAATTCCCTTCTGGCTGCCGCTATCAAGCATGCAAGACAGCACGAATGCCAAATCAACGTATGCTGGCTCGACCTAGAAAACATTATTGGGTCAATACGATAGTCTCCTCCACTTTGCACTCTTCTGGTGCAACTTCTCACCTGTGGTGCTTGACATAATCTCCTACAACTCTTCGATGTCAAAACAGGAATGGACTACCCGCCTATATCATATTCAATTGGCCTATTTCAGAGCTGTTGCCTTCCGACGATATTTAATGTCACTTTCAATATACTCATGGAAAGCGTGACCCAGTTTGACGAGAAGTGGGGTTACCCGGTCAGTACATCGCTTCTGCCGATGATGTGATATTCATCACCAGGAGCTTCTAGCAACTTTCTCATATGGAGGTATTCTGTGACTGGTTAGCATGTATAAAGATGAAGCCCTCCAAATGTTTTTGCCATGGACTTGCCAGCATAGACACAAAATCTCCTATACTAAATATCTCCCTTATTGAAACCAATAGTCATTTTAAATTCTTCGGAAGAAAAATCACTCAGGGCAAAGACCTCTCTACCGATCATGTAGTAGAAGATTTTAATAAATGTTTGGCAAAAATATATGTGCCTTGCTAATTTTTGCTCCTCGAAAGCCTTGGATATAATGACAACTACTTAACCCTACAAGATCGCCATGTCTGGTGCGCTGGTGCGTTTAGTGGTGTGTACAGGTTAACTTCCTTTTTGTTATGGCCTATTCCCATTTCTGATTTCTCCAAAACCCAACTCTCTCATCTGGATGCGCTGGCGACAGCTAGTTTAAAATCCTGGTTGTCCCTAGTCAAACGGGATGGCCCCTCTCCAGTTCCAAGGCCAACTTTAACTAGGCTAGGCAACTCTATTCCAAAATCAGAATAACCAAAACCTCCATTCTGTACAATTCTAAGAATTCGACAATATCAAAGCACGCCGTAAGTAACCATTGTGAATGGAATGATTTACAAGACCGCGTAGACTTCCACAAAAATTCTTGTTGGAACCAGCAAAACTGGCGCTGGTGTGGGGTATGGCGCTACAACCATGAGCGATGTGGATCTGAAGAAGTCACACTAGCGAGGAGATTATAACAGCAACAGTATATATCATGCTGTTGGCATTCAATATCACAATGATTGGGCAACAGCTGGGGACATTTGCATTCCTCCTCCAATGCGCTGGAAGATAATGTTGTATGACTGGACACCAGATATGCGGACATTTTATTTAAATGCTTTTCAGCACTTCCAGACACCAGTATCTTCGCTCGCTGGAGCTATTCAGAAGATAGTTGTTGTTTCCTTTGTAGCAATACGATTATGGTCTAATATCCTGTGATATTGCAGTCTGCATACAACATTCCTAGTCACCGAAATAAGTTTGCCCCTTGCAAATTATTTAGAGTTTTTAATAAATGATGACTTGTGTTTTTTGCATACGTTCACCTCACTTCACGTTTTTAGAGAAACTGGATAATATATTAAACGCTAATGGATACTACATATAAACACATTGTCCTTGCTAAAGATCTAAATATTGCAATTATCTACCTCAAGTGATGACTACATATGTCTCCTTGTTCAACATGGTCTTAAGGGTGCATTCGACATTACAACTCGAAGTGAAAATGGCGCTAATACATGCATCAACCACTTCTTCGTAATAACTATGGGTTGGTTTGAGTCTTTTGTCTATGGCTTTGCATTCATGGACCGCTACTCAACAATTCTATTCTTAAACTAGAATGTTCCCAGATCGTAGAATTGTACCGTGAAAAAACAAATTTATAACTGACTTAGAAGTGAAAAATTGGTTCACAGCGATCACAAATATTGTAATGAATTTGTGAACCTGTTTTATATAATAAAGTTAAACTATTTATTTAAAAATACGACTAATCTTAAAAAAAAAACAGCATAAAATAAAGAAATGAACAACACAAAAAAACATGGGATATCATCAAAGAGGCCTTAATATTGCCATCACCTTAGCACTTTTCGTTCTAGTTGGCCCAGTATATTGGAGATCCCCTCAATAATTTGATGATGTAGTTTTAACGTTCAGCAATGCGAATCACGAATGCAAGATATATTAGAAAAGTTGTATAACCAAAACAGCAGGTAAAGTTCGCGATTGTCGATCTTTTGACATACTTTCCTCCTCACTTCCATTTCCAACCTCAGTTTCGTATTTTTATGTTTTGTGATGGTCTTGTTGACGATGTGCGAATTATGTATGCAATTGCGAATTATGTAGGTTGAATAAAAACATTTTTATTTTATCTCTAGGAGGTCATATTACCATGACTTACTGAAAACATTGGTTTATTTTTTAGTAATAGGAGATATTATATTATGTGTAATATTGACTTGCAGTAATTTGTCTTCGCGTGCGGTGAAGCGAGAGGATGCGAAATAAATCTGCAATTTCAAATTGATGTTATAATACTTATTTGTATATGCGATTTTATTTTATTCTATAGGCCACTTATTCAGCTTTACGTAGATGTAAATAAAATTTGCAATGTTAGTTCAAATAATTTAATATATCAGATTCATTCACACTGGGAAGAAAATAAACACTTGTCTGAGCAAGTATTTATTCTAGGTCAAAGCTTACGATAAGAAAATGAAATTTAATTTCCTTATTACTAGTGATGTATTTGTAAAATCTGCACCCGTTCAAAGATGACTAGCCGTTCTCCTTCCCTCCCATGTTTTTATTTAATTCTAAACTGTCAATTCGAATATTTCGATTAAATTTAATTCAATGGGGCATTTATTGCTGTTAATAATGTTCATGACTATTTATATTCTGGCAGAGCCAATGACTCGTCTGCCAGATACTCAGAATACACATGCTGATTATCGAGCAATAACCATATACAATTTTCCTCAGCCATCTCTCTCCATAAACATTTTTAAATTCCAGTATCATTTAAAATTCCGCCTCAATCCACCTCCACGCAGTGGACGGTGGCACTCGTGGCCTCCCAGCCAAATTTCTGTTTCACCTCTTTATGGATCTTGGTCTCTCCAGGTAAATAATAAACTCCTTCCTAGAAAAGATATCTAGAACTGTAATTTTCGCATCTTAAATTCTATGGCTTCGGAGGGGCAGTAGTGGTAAGGTGATGCTCACATATGTCAAGAGTGCTGTCCTAAACCTACCACAACCGGTCGTTAGTCTGGAGTCCACCGCTGACCCCCCAGAAATGTAACAATGGTATCATGATAGGCCTGACTCTGGTCGGTGAATTCCATGGCAGCTCTGTTTGTATTTACTATGTGAACACCTTCAACTCTTCAATTACAAAATGTTTCAGCAATAACCTGTATTTATATCTTTGGAAAACTGTTTGTTCTTGACAGAATTCAAAGACCCTTCACATCACTTTTACATTTTATTTTATCATCCATGAACATTATTATTTGTAATATTCTATATTGTAAAGCCATAATTTTGTTTAGGTGCATTTGGTAACTTTGCTCATGGATTAGGAGTCCATAGTCGACAAAGGAGGCCACTAGCGCTTAATACGCTTAATAGTTTTATATTTTAAATGGTGTTTTAGAGGATGAAATTTTTCTAAACACGTATGAAGTAGACACCATGCCGAACATGTATCCCGCATACATGTTCGGTATAATGTCGCCAAACGAAGCCACCTGGTTGTGACTCCCGGGTATCTAGCTGTGTCTAAATCCTTGATCGCCTCACAGTTCCTAGCTGTATCTAGCTGTTTCTGTACCTAGCTTTATCTAGCTGCGTAGCCTAGCTGTTGCTAGCTGTATTCTGCATTCATCTCGGGGTGATATAATGATAAAGTTCATTAAAACATCCTGGGGTGGCGGGTTTGTCTGTAGATTAGACACTCACCAATGTATCTAGCTGTATTTGGATCTTAACGATTCCATGCAACTTAGGCCCGATGGTTTGTTCGTTTGTTCTTAGGTTGGCCTAACTCGTGGTTCAATCTCCATCCGGGAGTCTCCTCAAAGAAGGACTAACCCGCCAGTACTTAGCTGTATCTAAAACCTTGATCGCCTCACAGTACCTAACTGTATCTAAATCCTTGATCTAAAACAGTTCCTACCTGTATCTGGACTCTAACGGTTCCATGTAGCTTGGGCCCGATGGCCTGTTTGTGTGTTCTTAGGTTGGCCGAACTCACGGTTCAACCCCCATCTGAGAGCCTCCTCGAAGAAGGACTTATCCTGCCACTGCCACCGTGACCACTGCCTATGGCTGTATCCTGCAGTCGCTGACAGTTGGGAGTGGAAGTCCGTATCCAGGGGAACACTTTGGGCGGATCTGGGCGGTTTACGGGATGACTGCCAGATCACTTGCAAGTAAGATCGGGCCCACAACTACGGCGAATACCCGGGTGTGTCTGAACCCGCGGGTGTCTCGGGTAGATGATGATTTGATGCCAACTATCCTTAGAAACGATTCGTAGACCGCCCGATCTCGGAGGACGTATGCTGAGTAAAGGACTCCTCAGATCCGCAATATTTCCGAGTCACGGACTACCACGTACATTACATCAGGTAGAGGCTGCGCAAGCGATTTCAAACCCATGACCACAGGGGAGGATGGAGAAATCCGTCCAAATCTGGGAGTGAGGGTGTGAGGGTTCAACTGAGCTTGAAATTGGGGGCCTAACGGGGACGTGCAACTCGAGTTCTAATGGCCAAACTCTGTATCATGGTCGACCCGACTCAGCTCAGCTCCCATCCGGTAGCCTCCTCCAAGAGGGACTAAACCGATGAACCCGCTGTGCATGGCGGCTGATCTAGGGGAACACCTCGGACGGCCTGGATATCTGGGCACTGGTCTGCATATCGCTCTTTGCTTAACAACCTTCCTGAAGAGGGGCCCTCTGCTCTCGGATATATGCTATGATTGACTGGTCTGATCCGAGTATCCTAGTAATGCGGCATATTCACTCTGTGAAAACTTCAGATGGATGATTGTCTGATGAACTGGTTGGTCTGCTGGCGTTTGCTCAACTGGGGGAGTTCGGAAGCGTAATGCGACCTAAGAAAGCGGGGATAGTTAGATACCTTATGCTATCTATACTTAGAAACGGCCGGGAGAATACCGGCCGTGTTGTCACTGACTGATACCCGGAGGGGTTTAGAAGTGTACGCTTCTTAAGAAAGCGGGGTTTATAGGTACCTCAAGCTGCTTATCCTTAGAAACGATTCGTGGGCCACCTGATCTCGGGTGAGATGCCGAGCAAAGGACGCCCCGTATCCGCGATAGTTCCAGTTAGAAATTGCCGCTCGCTTGAAGTAGAGGACGGGTGGTTGGAGGAATCCGACCAAATCTGGGAGTCAGAGGGTGAGGCTGCCCGCAGGCTGGCAATTCTCTGTGCCTCGCCGTAAGGTGTAAATCTCTGACGGTCACTGGTGGAGCTTGGTACGTAGAATCGTATACGTCCATTGAGTCTCAGTGCTTCACTTCGGAGTGATATAATGAAAAAGTTCATTGAAACGCTTCGGGGGGGAGGGGACGAGTTCGCCCATAACAGGTGACAATCAAAGTTATACTTAGAAACGATACGTTGGCCACCCGATCTCGGGTGGCAAGCTGAGTAAAGGGTGTCTCGTATCCGCAACATGTTCCAGTGAGGAATTGCCGCTTATATAAGGTAGACCGCGCAAGCGACTACGAACCTGTTACCAGACAGGAGGTCGGAAAAATCTGACCATATCTGGGAATAAGGGAACGATGGATGCCACACTGGGTTTGAAAATTCCCAGTACCTCGCGGTCAGGAGTAGGTCCCTTACGGGTTGAGGCGGAGCTTGGTACGTAGATTATCTTCGTCCTCAAGTCTGAATTTTATCTTGGGGTGATATAATGACAAGATCGTTGAAATGCTCCGGGGTGGCCGGGTTCACCCGTAGCAGTTGACAATCACAACCGGACTTGAAATACTCAGTGCCTTGCGATAAGGAATTGGACTCTCATGGGTTGTTGGCGTAGTTGGATTAGGAGATCATCTTCGTTAAAATCTTTACTTAATCATCTCACGGGGGAAAAAAAGATCTATATCGTTATACCATTCTGGGATATCAGTGCGCCTGTTACATTGACACCCTGGACTGTATCTAAAACCTTGATTGCCTCACAGTAAACCTAGCTGTATCTAAAACCTTGATCGCCTCATAGTTGCAAGCTGGTGACAAGTTTGCTGCTATCGATGTATGAAGGCAATCGAGAGAGTGGCTAATGAGCAGGCTGCTAATTAGGGGCGTATGCTGAGAATGTATGTGCATAAGTTTAGTATCATATTTGTGGCTTTCCGGCAGTCCTCAACGCTCGCACCTGTTGCCACTGGCGCTATATCATCAGCGCTTTGAAAGCAGTGACATTTCATGATAATCAATGCAGTATACGACGAAGCCCGTTGGTCCGATTATTGAGCCTGGGGGACTCCCGATTTACACTACTTTTGCTATATTTGTTTTGGACTTTGACCGTAATGTATCGATCGTGGAATTAGCTTTTAAACCAGTCGCTTTTGGACCTCTTTTCGAGATTGTTTAGAATTTCTATGATTACGACAAATCTAAGGTATAAAATGCTTTTTTGAAACCTATAAATAGCACGAGTACTTTCTTCTTTTCATTCATATTTCTTTATTCTCGGTGAAGTCGCTCAAAAGCGGTGAAGTCGCTTTCACCTATGGTCACCTAAGGATCTTGGTCTCCCAGGAAAATAATTAACTCAGTGTAACAATAGTATTATGATGGGTCCGACTCTGGTCGGTGAATTCCATGGCAGCTCTGTTTGTACTTGCTTACTTGTGCTTTTGTCTTTTATGAATTCATATTACGTTTTCGATGTTATATTTTGTATTTGGAGAAATATTCGAAGATCTGCTGAATTGCGAATGATTCTATGACTAACGATACCCGATAGGATGGCAATCCGCCGATAATTATTCAGATCAGTGTGACTATTGATATATTTATTTATTTATTTCAGTACTTACTACATCTAGGAAACAATTAATGTCATATTTGTAATGAGATATTAGCATAAGAATGATGCAAGACATATTATTATTAACTTTGACTTTTAAATGTCTAGATATTAAGTCGGCACTGTCAACCTAAACTATCGGTTTAGGTTGACATTATTTTTAGATCGACAAATAAATGCAGCCTAATTTTTAGTTTATAAATAATTTTAATGTAAACTT
>JAOPUG010000215.1:1484843-1499362 GCA_027564375.1 Micropterix facetella
TTTTATATGATTTGCCTTAAATGGCAAATTAGTATAATGCATTGCAAATTAGTATAATTGTATGTATAGTTTGACTAATTCAGTTTGTATGTATGTTTGAACAATTCAGATAGTCAAAATATAAAGACGAATAATCAATTATAGAAAAGTCAAATCATATAAAAATATTATAAGTACAAAATTACAACAATAAAAATGGCGCAATGTAAATAGTCAAGAAAAAAAATTATTTATTAATCCATCCGTGATTATCAAAATGTTTGAATTTAGCCATTTAAAGTCAACAGTTTAAAATGAAATGTAATAAAAATAATCATGTATGTTTAGAAAAATCAATAATGTCAAAGTCCTTAATAGAACAAATTGGATTCTTAATAAGAATATCCTGTACCTTTTTCTTAAATTGAACCTCTCCAAGACCCCTGACGCACAATAACAAATAGTTAATAATTGAATATGCCAGATTCAGAAAATACCTATTTGTCTAATAAGAATGTCAAACAATAAGTACACAACTTGGTAAGACAATAAATGTATGGCCGGTAAAACAGATTTCACCGTGGACTTTTGCAAAATACAATAAATAATGTGCTAGCAATATACAACAATTATCGTAAGAACGCTGAAGCAAATAGGATAAACCCTACATTTATGAAAATAATCTTGAATGCACTAAATGCCAGATGAGGCATAGTATACTTACACTGTTTAATTGTATTGCTTTTATTTTAACATTTTATTTTATTTCTACAAATTAAAATAAACAGCCTATTCCAACGAACATATCAGACAACAATATTAGAAAGTATGATTTATTTTTAAAAATAACTAATCATTCAACAGCCAGCCCCCTACTGCTATGAATATAGCTACGAAACTATACAGTACTCGTTCAAAAATCCAACCCCATGAAAATCAACGATTGATTGTAGTGTATACTTAGTAAAAAATTGTACTCCATGAAATTGTAGGGATAAATAGCGATCCGTAGCGATCCAAAACAAAACGACTGACCGCCACTAAACGACCATCTATCAAATGCATTGGCTCCCTTTAAAATATTGCACTCTATTCAATGACGTCATGTAAAAGTCCACTGAATAGTGACAGCAGATTGAGCATCTATCAGCTGTTACGTCACATCCATAGCGGATGAGTTGGCAGACATGATAGATGTGTTTTCTAGCGAAGAAGAAGGGTGTTAGATTACAGGGTTTGAGGTAAAAGTAAGAGCAGAATATAGAGAAATCTATTGAGTCTGAAACTGGTTGAAAAAACAGTGGATTTCATTAGTTGCCGGAATACCGAAGGCTGGATGATTGAGCTTGCACTGTACATAAAATGGGAGAAATGGAAAAAATATTATTTATACATGAAAAACAAAAATGAGAAAGAAGTCATGGTCAACACATACTTGTGACAACTTCAATCAATAGTGTATATATACTTCATTCTTTTATGCATTCCCTCAATCATTCGATACAATACTGTGTTTCTAGGAATGTGCATAAAGTTAGGTAAGCTACAAAGCATAAAAAACTAATCAACACAAAAAGTGAAACCATTTAATATCCTTCGTGTACTGTGTATTTCTTGAGTGCAATCTCTTATGGTTGGCTTCATCTTCCGTTGCTATTTTTTAGTTTCCTGAAGTTTGATTGTCTTCATTGGTGAATGAAATATGTGGTATTGTGAAAAATTCTGTTGCAATATTCTCCATGTATATGTATCACAGAAATATCTGTAATAAGAGGAAATACTTCGTTAAGACCACCGTAAGGTTGTTAAGCGACCACAGAAAAGAATAGCGTCAAGCAGCGTTAAGTGGGAAAAACGAGGTGTAGCAAAGGCCAAAAGCAACTGACAGGTAGCTTCAATTGCCTTAATATACTTTAAAAAAAAAAAAACATGCATTTATGCAGTCCAGTACTATATAGGTCACTACATACATTTTGAGATGCTCGAAATTTAAAAATGGAATGCATCTAAATTCTATGTTCCTAAATACCCAATTTATTTAAATATCCAAAAAGTGAAAGGCCATTTACAACACATTTTTACTTCGGCCTCCCCGAAGAGGCCAAGTCTTATAATCCTGCAAGGTTTTGTTACTATGCACGATAACTCGAGTAAAATACGTCCGATTTCAAGAATTTTTTCGCCAATCGAGTTATGGCTAATGCGCAGAGACCAATTGATTTTGGGGTATGTATCGCCTACTGTTCTTTTATTTTAAGTCAGTTAAATTTGCGGCTGACGCCTCAAACGAATTTATTAGGGAGCTATACATCTATAAGAGGTCTCAATTGTATTTTGAACCTATTTTTTTTAATATTAAAATTGTGCCATCTCTGTTGCCACAAGCTGTAAGTAATTAGGATTACAGCCGAAAGATGGTGATCGAAAATTCTTTAATATTTCTCTTTTTGAATCTGACTCCCAAGCGAGACACAGCTAGAGACGTCGGGCGAGATAGCTGTGGCCCGCCACCGTGACGCGAGCCCCGCGCTTCTTGAATCGTCGCGAGCGCCTGGTATCGAAGCAACGGAAACCGTGCAGTTTTAAATATTGGTTGAAGTTTGATAACCTCTTGGAGTTTTCTCCTGCCAGTTTGGTATTTACAATACATTTTTTATTATTTATTCTGTCATCACTTTTCGCCTTTTCGTCTGCTCTGCGGAGCTCAAGCGAGAACATTTGCGTGCTATGATCTACTATAACTTTAAATTTGGTTTATCTAAAGTGTTATACTTTGAACGTTTAAAAGCATCTTTAGGCGAATCTGCTCCTTCTCAGACAAAAACTTTTACATTGTTTAATGAATTTAAAAGGGGCAGAACTAGCCTTGAACGGGACAACAGAAGTGGACGCCTGCCGATGGCAGTCACTGCAGAAAATGTGTGCAGAGAATCTTACACATTAGTTTGGTTAGTGTTCATGCCATCTTACACGAACATCTTGGTGTGAGGAAACTTTGTTGTCATTAGATTACTCGTGTCCTCTTCGAAACGGAAAAAGAAGCCCGTGTGGATTGATGCCGAGAAATACGGCTACATTTCGAAAATGGGGCATCAAGGTGTGTTTCTTAAATCGTTACTGGGCAGGAACCATGGATAATCTGTATGATCCAGAAAGAAAGGAACGTTCGTAGATATGGCTGTTTTCAGATAGCCAGTTTCCTACAAAATTTCCGAGACCTCGGAACATTGACAAAAACATGGTGGCCAGCTTAATTTCACTGAATGGACATCTTGCGACATCAATGCAAGAAAATTATAGATCAGTTAAAACAGAATGGTACACAACAGTTGCACTGCCAAAAGTTTTCAAAGCTGTGCAGGGGAGACGATAAAAAAACGGACTTAGGGGAATTTTTTGCTGCTTCCCTCAAAACAAAGGCGTTTATTCAAGAATCTGGTAATAAAACCCTGACTCATCTACCTTACAGCCCTGACTTAGCTCTATTCCACTTGCTCTATACAGATGCCAATAAAGCGTTGGCTGTCTATGAATCAGCCATTTCTGACCTGTCGGATGAAGACTGTAATAAATGTTTCCAGAGCTGGTTTAGGCGAATGGAAATTTGCAAAGAGAATAATGGAGATTTTTTGAAAAAATATAATATAAATTATATAGTGACCTACGTATGATCGACGTCTAAACCGAAGTTAATGAGGGTTTTTTAAAACGATAGCCATAGGGTAAAAGAAAAGTAACTACATAAATACAAAAGTAAAGTCGAAAGAAATCTTACAGTATATTCTTATTCTAGTTTGTGAAGTCAGATCAGTTTCCATTGACTGGCGTTTCCTCCGGCCTGAACTGGCAGATGTAACCTTTCACCGTGAGGACACCCCGGCATTTAATGTGAACCTGGTATCTAGCACACCAATCTAAGCTGCTCGTTTGATATTCTGTCGCCTCGAGGCCTTTACTCGCACCTTCTACTAGTAAATCTGAAAATAAATAAACATAGAAGAGTATAATGTCAAATTCGATATAGAGAAAGCTATAGAGCAATTTTAAAAGCTGCAACGTCAAGTTGTCGATCGAGAGCTCGTGGCAATTTATTGGCAGGTTGCGGTAGCCATGTACTATTAAACAAATTAAATATTCAACTTTAGGTAAAAGGCAAAAATTTTGGAGAAATATTAATATATGTACTCGCATTTTCTAAAACTCCTTTCATACATTTCCCTGTTTAAACAGGGAGGGGTTAACACGTAGAACACAGAGAAAGAGGGTAGTTTTTTATGTCATGTAAATCTCATTTACCTGCGATTTTTTCACTAAGGGAAACTTCACCCTTTCACAGGGCTGTCACAATATTGAATGAATTATTAAACAGACCAGTGCATATGGTTGTTCCCATGACAGATTGTGAATTTTAAAAGTATACATTAGTAAATCAATATTTTATAATGAACAAACTTAGTACTGTTTTAGTTGTTGTTTTATTTTTGTTTTAAAAGTAAATTGTTCATATAGACGTAATAGTTAATTTATATTTAATTCCGTCACAATCTATAATCCTCAAACATCTATTACAGTAGAACACCAATTACCAAAATGACCGGTTATCCCATGTATAGTCGCGAACGTGCTGCAAGGGCAGCAGAATCAAAAAATATTGTCAATTTTAAATTGCTATTACACTACTTATTTGTATCACAATGTTATATAATCTTATTTTTATTCTATAGAGCATTTATTCAACTTTATGATGATATAAATCAAACTTGAAAAATATGTTCAAATAATTTATTTTAGTCGAATTCTTTACACTCGGGAGAATATGGCCCTTGTCTGAATAAATATTTATTCTGAGCAAACGACTTACGTCATTAATATGAAATATTCATAAATATGTAAACAGGTAAATAAGTTAGATGATGCATTAATAAAAAATAAATAAATATGCTCTGTATGTCGGCAATATGAAAAAAACTTGAGCATATGCACAGCGCGGGGCCCAGGTCTCTTTTGAAAACACCGTGGCGCTGAGCGTAACATGAATTTTTGGAGGGTGGGCGTTTGAAAGGTTAACAGTGTAGATATTCCGCACCCCCCTCCCCCCAACCAGGGGCCCTGGACGTACAGCCTCGTCAGCCAGTTCGTATAAATAAATGCCCTGGTATAAAACAACCCACTGCGCCAAAGGCACTTTCCGTGAGGGGTTATAATATTAGCATTCTTACAAATGATTCTGCTATACATTATATATGGATATGTAGCCAAAGACACAATGCATGATGTAAGTAAACTGTAAACATACATTTATACGGCAATATGTTCTTTGTGGCGAGAAAGCCATGGACGAAATTCGGTAAAAATGCTCAAAAACGCTCTTCTTGTGAGGATCATAATAGGATCGCTATATAAAATAAAAAAACCTTTAAATAATCTCAAAGAGTTGAAGAAGAATAAATAAATTTAACACCTTTCAAAGCTTACAAGTTTTTCACTAAAATTCGGCATAAAATCACTCGGTTGATTTTTTGTGATTTTTTTTGCTTACGGGGCTCAACATGGGCTCAACCATGGCTTTACTTGGCTGTCTTGAATGGTGAAGTGGACAAGCATCTTGCACTTCAGCAGTTAGCACTGGACTTAATTCCTGAATATTTACTTCGTCCTCGTCCAGCCACTCGGCCTCATTGTTGTCTCGCACCACTTAGAGAACTTACCTAGGTATAGCAAATGAGCGACGAGTAATAATGCGTGCAGTACGGATACACTGCGTCAATGTACTATCATCACTCTGTGCTATCGTTTACGTTCTAGAATGCAGACATCTTATGAGAATTGCATTTTTTGGTGCAGAAATATAGTCCATACTGCTCACATGTTCTTTCCACAAGCTGCTGACGGTCATCCTTCAGGCTAGGGCAGTAAATATCATAAAGCAATAGGTTAAAATCTTCACATGTGGGACTAATCCCAAGAGACCGCCGCAGACGAAAAAGACCAAACGTATTGCCGATGCGGTGTAATTGTTGAAACGGTATTTTGTGTTTTATCACAGGAGCTAGGCGTTTTCCAGTTTTGCGTGGTTGCATGAAAAAATACACGTGATATTCTTCAAGATCCCCTCCCCCCTCCATTGTGATTAATCGTGATGTTATCCGAACCCCTTCCCTCCCCTATTCGGGCCTCACGTGATTAATGGACACCCCCCTTAACTTTATTGAAATACTAATAAATTTTGAAAGATTTCTTCCGCTTTAGAGAATTTATCATTTTAGACATTTCTTGTCAATGGGATGCCATTTTAAAAATCAAAATCTGAAAATCGTTAGTTATTTTGGCTCGTTTGTATCGATGTTTCTCTGCGTAATTTTATTGCCATAAAATACAGTAGTTTATTATAGATCGGTCGTAACATAAAACTTTAGAGCATTTGTAGTTACATTAGTATTATACATTTTAATATGATTACATTGTGTCGTGTAGGGCAGTCCTTAACAATTTACTGGTATTCCTTGACAATTTAGTGGTGATTTTATTTATTCTTTTAAATGTTGCGTTGCGCGATCTCTAGCCGCAGTAATGCAAGAGCAAGTGCATTTTTCTTTCTTTGATTTTATCGCCAGTTCCGCGGACGCAGCCGCGCGGCAAAGATGCTTTCTTTCGCGTGACTGAGAAACTGGCGCGAAATTTTGACGGGAAAAATTGACGTTTCTACCATAGATTATCGTCATAATTGTGAATGATATATATTATTTTCTTTTCAACAGAATCGAGGCAACGCTAAAAGAAACGGGGTGGCCAGCCCCTCATCTCTGCGATGGAGCGGCGAATGCTATTGGTGAGATTTATTAATCTTATCGTATTTTATATGAATCGCTAGCTGCGGAAAGAAACCGATTGCTTTTTTTATTTTAAAGGAGACGAAAAGAAAATCTTAGGTAACCCTATTAGTTAAAAATCTTATTATATTGTTGTTTTTTTTATCCTATCTCAAAATTGAATCGCGTTGACGATGTTGATATATCATCATAAGAAAACGCAACTAATTTTTGATTGTCAAAATGTTACCTACGTTTTTACAGTAAACACAAAAATTAAAAATGTCACCTTTTACTGTAAACATGAATCACATGTGACCTTCCTGCAGTAAGAGTTGTGTAGAAAATGAAATAATGATGTTATTTTATGCTATACCTAAGTAATATTCATTTTGACGCTTTATGATAAAACGTCACGATTTTATAAAATCTTTCTGGGGTAATATGCTGCGAATGAAAAAGTCGGGATACCAAAACGAACTAAGTATTCTTTCAGTAATTTTGTGCGAGATGGAAAGAAGTGTAATTAAAAATTACACATATATCTGTGAAAAAGGAAAACTTCACTCACGTATTTAGAGTATCGTGTCAAAGCAACAATAATAGCTTGAGTCCATCAAAAAATCAGCGAGGGCAGCGTCCGTCTAAAGATTAATGGCCTCGATTTAAAGTTTAGCGATCTTTGCAGCGTGATGCATGCTAATCAGACGGACTGGATGACAAATGACTCAAGTGTGCGCCTACAAAACCACGCACGACATCGATCACCCGTCGAAAAACAGAACAATGAAATATTATTTTGACATTTGACGAGTTTTTTATGTTTCCCGCCATTTGCTGTGTCGAATGGACAAATGTAATAGGAATGAAATGTGGATGAGTAATCTCATAGACTTGGCTTTCTTTTCCGTTTACCTCACTATTTTAGATATTTGATAAGCAGTGATAGGCGGTCGCTCTTCAATGAGGTCCCAATTTTCGAATCTGCATTCAGAGTTTGGATCATCGATTAAAGAAACGGGGCAACGAACTTTTCTAATGTGATAGTACGTAATACCATTGATCATACAAGCCGTATAATCAATGGTAATACAGATCTTCAATCACAGATAAGCTTTCGATTTTTTCGAAATAATAATAGGGATCTAATTTGCCGTTTTTTTCGGTGCGGTTTGTCACGCCCGCAGGAATGTTCGTCCGCCCACTCTAATACGATTAGCATAAGAATCGGCATTCGACAATGCCCGGCACAATTTTGCCGATCTGCTTTTCCTCTTCTGCGGTCGTTAACCGGTTAACACTAACTAGGTATGATTCGATTTGGATCAAAAGTACGGCATACGACAACGACCCTTCAGACACACCCCGCCAAATTGGGCACCACCGTCCTCTGTCAGACAGTAGTATAATTACAGCACCGTTATAAAACGCTACACTAGATGGCGCTAAAAAAAATTTTTTTTTCAGGAATGGACGATCGGACTTATATTAATTTCTTTATCGTTAACATTGTCTGATAATCAAATTAATAGACAATCACAACGATTGGCCGAAGAAGATAATCAAAATGAGAAAAGAGGCAATGAAAATAATGACTTCGGAACAAGATCGCTACCACTACGATCTGCAGTAGAAAGTGTACCACCAAAGTAACAAGAAACAACCATTATTTTAATTAAAACACACTGACGTATAAACATATAGAACTGGCATTCGATACGAATTGCAGGCTTACAATACACAAACTGGCATTCGATACCCAATGCAGAAGCAAGTGGAAGCAACAGCTTCACTAACACGTGTACAGAATCACTAACACGTGTACAGTACACGTGTACTGAATCTTGTAGAAAAAATATCTAATAATGTAAAAATTTACTTGCTAAATGTAATTTCAACTGTTTGCTAGAACCATTCTTGCGATTTTCTCGATACAGAAGGTATTTTAAGTCGCAGAACGGTGAGGAAACGCAACGTAAGACTAGCGGCCTTTCGCAAAGAAGCCAACTGGCCTGTTGGCCGTCGGCATAGCTGCCGACGGCCGATGGCAGCTCTATATATTTATATGTCAATATATTTTATATACGGTTCTATATATTTATACTATCTATTCATGTAATTATTTTGACAATTTTTTATGAATAGGTTGCTGCGAGGTGCCGATTCGTTTGAACGATTACCCTTGCGCGATGCGGTGGAACGACGACCGCCAGCATACGACGATGACTTATATGCCCTAACGGATGAATTAGAATCGCTAGGAATCGATCCGTGGGCTTATACTGAACAAGAACGAAAGAATGTTCCAGAAAGATATCAGTCAGCGCAGGAATACCCAGAAATCGAGCACCATTACAAGATCGAACAGCTGCAAGGCGCTCGTATCAAACTTGACGATAAAGAAAAAACCGTGCGGACCGGTCTGTCGATGCTTGACAGCAAAGGATTCCGAGGGAATCAAAATCGACAAACGCCACTGGTCGTATGCTTCGTCGAGGGATGGGCGTCGTATCGCATGGAACCGATGGCATTCAACCCCACGATGCTTCCCTCCAATATCTGCACTAACGTTCTATACGCTTTCGCCACCCTCGACCCCGACACGTACAAAATTGTACCACAAAATGAAGAATACGATATAATCAAAGGCGGTTACAAGACAGTCACAGGTTTGAAGCGAGAGCAGCCGCGGCTGAAGGTTTCTATAAGCATCGGCGGAGCAGGAGGGGCGAGATGGCTGTCAGCGATGGCCGCCGCCAAAGAGACACGAAAAGCTTTCGTAGAAAACGCTTTGCAATTCGTTAGACTGCATAATTTTGATGGAATTGACCTGCATTGGCAATACCCGGGTGACGAAGAAGCTGGGGGTAACATAGTAGACAAAGAAAATCTATCATATTTGCTAAAAGAATTGAAAACCGCCTTCGGACCGTATAATCTGCTCGTCAGTATTGCCGTCGCCGCAAACAGGTAAGACAAACGAGGATGATATAGTTGACTATGTCTTTTATTGATGTATCTTTAAAATTTAAACTCTTTATATTTCTTAGATTGTTTGTTTTCTCCTTGTTGCTGCTGGCGCTTTCGTTTTGTTTTCTGCCTGGCGACGTGCTCAGCGAGCATATCGGATAGATCTTCGTGGTGGGCCTCTCCTCGCTGTTCGCGGACTTGCCGCTCGTACCGAGCAGCCATCTGATCAGCGTCCAATTCTAATTCGGACGGATCGAGCGCCAGTTCAACGCTTCCGACTTCCGGAGCGGTGGGCGGTGCAGTCGGCGGCGCCGCAGCCCTCCTGGGAACGTCGTAAACGTGCGTAGAAGCCATCATGCCGCTCGTTATCCCGACGCGGCGCTCTGGGAGCACGTGATACAGCTGCGGCTGCGGCGTATCCTCTCCACCTTCTTCCATGTCGGTGTCAACTTTGCGCTTCCGCAGCTGAATAGTATCGGGCGTTTCCATCCCGAGCGGAATTGACGCCATTCCGGAGGGAGTAGCAAGTCCGGCCGCACCGCCGCTCGGCGTCGCTAAACCAGCAGCATCGACGGCACCATCTTCGTCTCCAGATTCGCCACCCTCGCCTTCGTCTTCTCCCTCGGACGACGATGCCTCACTGTCGTCTGCATCCAATTCTCCCCACAGATTAGCTCGAAGCTCTGCTGCCTCAGCTTCCTCCGCTAGATCTTCAGCGTTGTTCGCATTGTGCCCGAATACGTCGCCGTATAACGGACGACCAATTTCGTCGACGGGCGGTTTACCCCAGCCGCCGGCGTGATACCCGAAACAACACCCAGGAGGCAAAGGCGCATTTAAACCGGGAATACGCAACCCGGGATACGACGGAGGCGGGCCGTAGCGTTGCTGAGCAATCAACCACGGCGGCGGAATCTTATGACTACCCGGTCCAACTGGCATTCCGAGAGCGGTTCTCAACTCATCGCTCAAATCACCAGGCTTTTTCTCACGCAATCTCGTCTCGAATTCCTTTCCCTCATAATACAGATCGCCGTGGATCGTCATTCTCGGTTTCGTTTGCCATTTGAAGAACGCATCGTGCAGCTTTTGATAATCGATGTCGATTTTTCCTAGTTTTGGCCGTGCTCGCTCCCGCATCTTCGCTTTCAGCGATTTAGTCTCTTCCTTATCCTGGAGAGAAGCCCGCATCTCCATAATTCCCGTCTTTTTAATAAAATCTGGCAGATCGAACGCTGGCTTCTCGATTCCTCTCTTTCCTTGAAGATATTTGCGTTTGTAGCACCAGTGGCGTGGAACTTG
The DNA here is from genome assembly GCA_027564375.1 of Micropterix facetella. Taxonomy (NCBI): domain Eukaryota; kingdom Metazoa; phylum Arthropoda; class Insecta; order Lepidoptera; family Micropterigidae; genus Micropterix; species Micropterix facetella. Next base: position 1,495,904 of record JAOPUG010000215.1, read on the forward strand.
CACCGTATTACGATGCGCTTTCAACTGTACGAGTAGTTTAGGGTCACGGGCGGTCACATCGTACATTTCCACCACATCCGGCCGGGAAACTAACTGTTTGAGCTCGGCGACAGACAAACGTGACAGCTTTTTTAATTTTCGTTTCGACATGCGATCCGCTTCGTCTGTCGCCCGCTTCTCCTCGACCTCTTCTTCCGGTTCGAACTGATCTTGCACTTTCTCGGGCTGCTTTGCAAACTTTGGAGCGTTTGCCCCGGGTTCAATATCCTTGCCGTCATCTTTTTGTTCGGAGATTTTAAACGCTTCGAAGATGCGGTGGAACTGACGATACATTGGCTCTAATTCGTGAAATTTGATCGATTCCTGGACATACTCGACGAGCGCTTCCACCTTCTCGATGTCTTCGGCCTCAATTTTTTCTTCGTTTTCTTTTCCTTTCGCTTTGTTGGCTTTGGCGGCTTTCCTGCGTTTTTTCCGCTGGCGGTTTTTAGCGACGCGGTTTGCGCCGTCTTGCGAGATAATCGGTGGTCGTGGCGGCTCTGGCACGGTTTCTTCATCAGAATCAGCAAAGTCACCGCCATAGTCGGAGCTGATGACGGGTGCTGGCGGCGCGTGCGGTAATTCGCGATCCGTGTTATCCGACCGGCCGACCTCCGACGCTCTCTGATCTTTAAAAGCGAGAGCTTCTTCTAAAGCGCGTGGCAGCACGAACGCTCCCTGGTTCTGTTTGCGATCTTTGAGCTCCTCAGGTTTCTGGACTTTTAGGGTGAGCAGTGATGGCAGTTTCGACGAGTCCTGTCGGGACGGATGCGAAACGCCCGGCGGCTCCGAGTCGTCCTGCTCGCCGTAATCGTCATCTTCCCAGTTCGGGTGCGGCGGTGGGGGTGGCATGCCCATCGGCGGCATCATCCCCATACCGGGCGGTCCATCTTGCGGGTTAAATCCCGGAGGAAGAGGCATCATAGGACCACCCATCATCGGCCTCATCATAAAATTAGGTCCAGGGCCGCTGCCTGGCGGCATCGGCTGTGTACCCGGTGGACCCATATTCATATTATAAGCATCATCATCTCCATAACCATCATCATGAGCCGGCATGTCCGCTTCCGGATCATAACGCATGTTTTCACGATCCAAATCATCGGAACGATTATCGTCGTCCATTTTCAATGGAAATAAACACTTTAATTACACAGTTTATCAACAAAAAACGACGACTCGTCCACGCAAAACCGCAAAACATAAGCGGCGCGACTGACGTTTACCGGCAAGATGGCCGCCGCGCAAGCCCATCGATAACAGAATGAAAATAGAATTTTAGCAACAGCGTTGCCAACGCAGTACTTATAAACCTGTTTTTTATAGTTCGGATACGGCCGCAGCCGCGGCTTGCGGCACGAAGCATCGCCGGTGTCTCGAAAAAGTCATTATCTTGAAAGTGTCTCGACAAAGAGGGTTGTTTTTTTTTAATAATATAGGATTGCCATAGTACCTCACTGTACAACACTGTACGGATTGTTTTTTTTCTTCAAAATCGAGTTAACTTCAACGGTGCACATGAGCGTGCCTGGCCTTTTGCTAAAATCGCCCAGACAGATACTTCTACCATGTTATTAAAAAACTACCCTCTTTCTCTGCGCATTCTAAAGATTAAAAGTCATGTGTTATTATTATTATTATATACAGTAGCAGCATAACTGATGCATGTATATCGTGCACTTTTTTTAAAACTTGTGATTGCACTTAGAAACATGTCCAGTTTATTCTTAAAGTTGTTGACAGAGCTAGTACTTATGACTTCTTCCTCGCAATATATTCCAAGTATCCACTACCTACACGATTTGTTAAAAAGACTGTTTCCTGGGATTCGATGCTGCAATTGCTTTAGTTAAAATCGAAGAATAACATTATAAATATATAATTTATAATGCTTTATTTAATTTCAATGAGTGTCCATGCAGTTGTTTGTTGGTGGCCATGGTATACATGTTCTCGGGGTTGGGCACACTATAATAACATTGACGCATTTTGTACGTTTCTATTAGATCTCCTCGCTGCCTGCGTTGCTCTAATATTGTTACGTGGATTTCTTTTAGTCATGCTTCGTACGGTTTATTCCTTAGTTATAGCACCAACTTCGTTGTTCTTCTCTGAACTCTTTCCAGGTTCTATATATATTTCATTATTTCATAAAAATCTACTCATGATTTCGTAAAAATCTTCATTTAACATATAAGAAGACCGAGCAAGACAGGTCATCTCAGAAGTACCTAGTAAAATGTAACATAATGACTTTTTGCAACAAACCAACGCCATTATAAGTTCCGTTTTTTCAATATTTATCAACGACTTACAGTCTTTCTCGCCTTCCAGGGATGTCCAAATTCACAGCCATGGTGTAACTAGGGAAAATAATGTATTGGTTTTCCTCTGACGACTTTAATTTCCGCTTGCCCTGTCCACGCCCACGTACCAAAAATCGCGCTCTGGTAGCAGATTCTCGCTTCTAGAAGGGATAAGACTACTGACACTTCCCAAGATGTTTTCAATTAGATGTATTTATTCAAAAATAAATGGTCCTTCCGACTACTTCCATCATTAAAAGTAATAGTAACGACAGATGTTATTATTATAATTACAATTTGAGGTATGACTGGCAACGCACTTTAAGATCATTTTTATCCGGTTTTGACGTTTGTTGTGACAGTTTTGTTTGAATTTTGTACATTTTTCTTCTTCAAAGGTATCGCGTCGAAGATGGATACGACGTGGCTGCAATTAGTAATCTTGTTGATTTTGTGACGTTACAAGCGTGGGATCTCCATGAAGATGATGAACTTTGCGACGCCGCCGATCATCACAGTCCAATTACGAGCCGCCCACACGATCGCCATTCGCACATATTCAACAATGTGGTACGTTCACTTTTCTATTTTAAAAAAGAAAATTCAGTTCCCGCCATTTTTAAAAAATATATATATATTTCAGGAATACGCTACTCAATATTGGCTTCGACATGGAATGGCTAAAAGTAAATTGGTGCTTGGAGTGCCATTCTTCGGACGCTCGTACACATTGCAAGCGAAGAACATCACCGCACCCGGATCACCAGCTTCTGATCTTGGGCAACAAGGCAAATACACACAAACGAAAGGATTGCTCGCATATTTTGAAGTGAGTTTCTTTGGATTTGTTTATATTTTTTATTATATTTACTTCCAAGGGAAACCTCATTTGATTAATATATTTAGACCCATCCATAAAGCTAGTAAAATGGGAGATAGCAATATGTATCAATTTAAAATTTTCTTTACACGGAGTTATAAACGATCCTGTGTTATAAAAAACTACTCTCTTTCCGGGAATTGTTTAGGTTAAATAACCAAAGATTTTTTTTTCTTATTTTTGGTTAATAATTGGGGAAATCCAATACTGCACTTAAAATCACTCTTTAAAATC
>JAOPUG010000215.1:1509395-1521539 GCA_027564375.1 Micropterix facetella
TCATTGATTTTGAATCAATGACCTTACAAATAAATTAAATTTTAATTTTTTATATGGTGATTAAAACATTTTCACTAAAATAAATTATATAAACGATTGCTATAAAACTCAGATGGACTTGATTTAATTTCTGCAAGGTACATATGGGTAATAATTGCGATTTCTGAATTTTGTTTGATCTGAGCTTACATTTAAAACACACATAGAAAGTCTTGTAGGTAAAACCAATAAATCTTAGGATTTATAACGATAATTACTAAGCCATTCAATAGTCCTCAGTGTCTAATGCTGCTCTATAATTATGCATTAGTGTGCTCCCATTTAGAATTTGGTATGTTGATATGGAATCCTTATTTTGTGACATAGTCAGATAGAATTAAATCTATTGAAAATATTTTTTTGAGAATACTTGCTATCCGGTGTGGCCTTAAACTTGCTATCCGGAGTTCTATGAATCGAAACTTCTGAAATATGAAATTGTACAACTCAGTGAACACCGAGAACTGGTCGACTTATTATTCCTTCACAAAATGGTCATATATGGGTATTCATTCACAAAAAATCGTTTTGCTGAGAAATTTGAGGACTTTAGACCTCTTTCGACTGCTGTTAGCAAATAACAATACAGGATATTACAATGTCATCCCTCGAATGTGTCGTCTCTATAACAATCTTCACAAGGACAATCGTATCGATATATTCAATGATAGCCTTCAGCAATTCAAACAAAATGTTCTAAAACTTTTGAAAGAAGATTAGATTTTCCTTTTTTCCCAAGTTCTGAATATCTTGTCACATTTTCTTCTTTTTTCTGTATGTATTTTGTATGTCTATATTTAATAATAACTAATGAATAAGATATATTATACTTATGTTATAAATACGTAAGCTTTATATTCATATTTCGAAGCATTGTCAAAATATATACATTTAAACTTACTATAACTAGCAAGTAATGTCAATGTTTTGTTTGAATATCAGTATAATTACTGACTGCTGCAGGTTTCTCAATTAAAGAACCTCATTAAAGTTTCCGTCTTACAGAGTTATATGAGCGAATAACCGCACTGAAAGATGTCACCGTACTGCTGGGACTAGGTGGTTGGACGGACTCTGCGGGAGACAAGTATTCTCGCCTTGTTTCGTCGGGCGCCAGTCGTCGAACATTTGTCACTCAGCTTGTTGCATTCTTGAGGCGCTACAATTTCCAAGGAGTCCAGCTCGACTGGAACTACCCCGTCTGCTGGCAAAGCGATTGCAACAAGGGACCTGCATCCGATAAGAACAATCTTGTTAAACTCGCTCAGGTTAGTTTCTCGTATCTTCTTCTTTAAGCTTTCCTCATTGGAAAGTGGTGAACTTGTTGGCCTTCCGGATGTATGCTGTATGTCTGAGGTCGTTTTGTCTGAGGCTATCTGAAATAGCGGTAGGTAGTGATGGGCATTAATGCTAAGTAGGATTAATTTTAATTAACATGACATCTTTGACAATGTAGAAGAGGGAGTCCATTAATTACGAGAGCTCAAAATGGGGCAGGGGGTTGTAGGAAAATGTCACAAAATCTCATTTAAGGAGGGGGGGAAATGAAAATCAATTTTTTAGACATTTTTTTAGAGAATGTACATTATTATAGTAGATTAAATATTTTGTATTACAAAATAAATTCTGAGCATAGACAATATTAAATTAACTAAATTGATTATAAACCCGTCAAAAATGACGGAACCACTTTGCTTTTATACTTAAATAAACAACTGAGAATTTTATTTTTAGTTAATTCTTTTATTTTATAAAAAAGGGATATAAATAATATGAATAACAAAAAATAACATTTAATTTATTCACAAAACTACAATTATTAGGTATTTAGTGGTATGCATCAAAATACATGAACAAGTCAAATAAATTGAATTAATTAAAGATTACAGGGTAAATCTTATGTCAGGAGGAGGGAAGGGGGTCCCACTCAATCTCACCAGGGGGAAGGGGGCCCAATTTTTAAAAAATATCTCTTGTAATTATTGGACGCCCCCAAAGATACGGTTGGCATGCTAACCGTTATTGCTAATACTATTATGAATTACTTAATTAAAAAATGCCTTTCATTCCTTTTAATAACCTTTCCTCGCCTCCACAGTCATGATTTTTATTTAAAATTCTGTCCAAAATACCATATTTTTTAAAAATTGCACAATCCAAAGAAGAAGATGGAGACACATTGCAAATACTCCCACTCACCCCCACGGTTATTTTTTTTAATTAAAAATTCAGCTCAAAATACTATAATAATTACCGCCTTAACTTGCATAATCAAAAGAAGGAGAAGAGGAAACATCGAAATCGTCTCGAATAAACCTATTTCAATACTGTTCGTTGTTAAATCATGATAAAAATTCATTAAAAAAATGTCAACAGTCTTAAGAAATTCACTGATTCACAAAATTTTTTTTTTACATTTCCTTGTTAATCTGTAGAGTGCGCAGACAAAGAGGGCGGACTAGCATGTCTGGCAATTTTAGCAACCGTCTCGTTATGCTCATGCGCATCATTGAGGTTAATGATTGTTTAAGAGACTCGCAAGATAGCAGATGGCTTGCATTTTCATCAAATACTAAAATTCGCGAGTGCTGATAAAGTCACCAGGAACATTAACATTAAATCCGCTGCTGTAACATTAAATCAGTTATGCTGCTGAAATAATGCCTTAGCAGCCTACCCCCAATTCTTGACGGTAATTAACCTATTTAATAAAGAAAGAATTCCATAACATTACCACAGACTTGATGCTAAGAATTTATAAGTCATATGTTCGACCACTGTTAGAGTTAAGCTATTACATTGGATTCCATGCTTTGCAAAAGACAGGGGTAATCTAAAGACATTGGCTTTTATACTTCTCATTACACATAATGTTTGTCTGTCACAGGAACTGTCGGCGGAATTCAAGAAGCAAAGCCCCCCGATGACTCTCGGCCTCGCAATATCCGGCTATAAGGAAGTGATAGAGGTAGCTTATGATTTGCCTATGCTCTCGAAAGCTGCCGATTTCTTATCAGCTATGACCTACGATTATCACGGCGGTTGGGAACGCAGCACCGCCCATGGCAGTCCTCTTTTCGCACAACCGGGAGATGATATGCCCCAATATTCCGTCGTAAGTATTTCGCTGAAAAAGAAAATTGTTTTGATTCGAGGAGTGTCGGAACAGAAGCATTTATCTCCAAAATGCAAGATGTTAAGAAACCAGAAAAAGGAAAGCTTTTTTGTAACTACATTTTTAAAAATGAAATTTACATTCATCAAGAGGAAAATATAATAAACTCGTTTTTTTTTGGTTATGATTTATTGAAAATTCATCTATGAAATAAAATGGATATGACTGATTCTGATGCATCTACATGAATTTAATCAAGTTTAATCTGACTTTCTTTGAATTTAACTGGTTTCAATGCGGTGAGTATAAATAATATAGAAAATGCGGATTTAAACTTTTATGTTCCGATCGTCTGATTTAGGCATCATTTTGAGAAGGGAGTAGTGTTTTTGATCTTATGCCGGATTTAGGTACCTCGTAATAAATAAACACCCCAGACGATTTATAATCTCAATATTGCAAAAACTGGAGATAATCGTTTTGTTTCTTCACTCCTCATTTTATCAATGGTGTTTCATAATATTTTGTGTAATTTTTAGGAATTCGCAATAAAATATTTAATAGAGAAGGGCGTTGATCCCTCTAAACTCCTGCTAGGGTTGGCGTTCTATGGCCAATCGTACCGCCTGCAAAACACTGCTTTCCGTGCACCCAAACCCGTGAGAGGAACCTCCACCATCGGAGGACCTGGATCTCCTGCTGCCGGGCCCGGAGATGCCGGTGAATCCACCAAGCAACCTGGAATGCTATCCTTTGGTGAAATTTGCTTCAGAGGTTTGTCTATAATTTACCATATTTTATATAAAATTCCAACCTTATTTATGATACAAATGTGATTTCAAATCGAAGAATATTGCGGTTGATAAATGTTATAAATGATCAAAGGCCTATTAGGATCAAAGGCCTATAAGGCCGTTATAATACATGGCGAAACTTCAAAATTCGGGCATGCTGCCTTTCCCCCTTTCCCCCAACTCTTATAATCTTAGTAACAGCAGCAGGTTTACCTTATATAGTCCTGAACCATGCTGTGGCATACCAAAAAGCCTAGCAAACCTAATGCTCAAAAACTTCAGTTTAGAACAATCCTTTAACCACTGGAACAGCACGCCAGTCTTGAATCATTCCAAAACGCTAATCAATGCTTACCACCGTAAGACTGCCCACGAGGCTTTAGCACTAAGTAGGAACAACCTACGCATACTGGTGAAAGCACTCACGGGATACTGTGGCCTGAACAAATACATGCTCAACCTTCAGCTCCGGGACACTAGAGTGTACAGGCTCTGCCAAATAGCAGACAAAACTCCCCTGCACCTCATGTGCAAATGTGGTTCACCGATACGTAAAAGAAACATCCATCTGGGTAATTACTACCTCCTACCCAAAGAGGTAAAACAATCCTGTGCCAAAGGCTTATTGCGGTTCTTAACTGACATGAAGCTAAGCATGGAAATATAGTAGGTGGCGATCATAATAGACCAGAGATGGTCGCAGCGATACAAGGTTCAGAAAACTTTAAAATAGCCCCAACACAAAGGAAAAAAATGTCACCCACCACCTCTAGACCTCTTTATAATACGAGACGCAGCGGGAACAGCCGTACAACTTCAACAGTTAAAACTCTAAACATAAAGAAAAGAACTACAAAGCATAGGGACATTCTGCAACAGGTCCGGGATGACTTCCCGCTACTGAAGATGCGACAGACAAAACATTACCTGAGTATAATTTCAAGGTCACATAATTAGTCCTGGGAGCAATCACTTAGTTAACTAGGAGGCATCATACAATATAAATATTTTTACGGTGACTGAAAAACAAATGAAGGGCCGAGGCAGGGGCATACTCGTAATCCCTTGGGTTAAACAACAAAACGTCCCCGAGGCCTAACTCTACGATTTTCCAATCGGAAACCGTAGGTATGCAGGAAACGTAGGTTACGGCTGCAGGAAAAATAGCAAACTTAGCAGTATAGAAAAAGGAAATACTCATATATACAGAAATCAGAGCGTTGCTTCTAGTACTCAAGAGCCACAGGCAGATATCCAAACTAATCAAGGAATGCAATGAGGCATTGGAAAAAATATCAAATGACAACAGTATATACCTCACATGGATGAAGATAGCAGATAGACTTGCAAGGCAAGGATCGTCACACCTACCAATCAGTCCAGAGCCCACATTGCCACTGGCAAAGGGGTATACGAGGACTGCCTTGCGCAACAAAACTAGGAGTGGGTAAATAACAGATGGAGAGGAATATTAGGGAACCTATGCAAATATTACCTTACTACTGCCTGATACTCTCCAGGGATAACTTGAATACAGTGGGCCTGCTCACTGGACAGTGCTGACTGAACAAGCATATACACACACTGGGAATAGTTGACGATTCCTTGAGCAGGGGTTGCGGTGCAGAAAATGAGTCGACTGAGCAATTAATATGTGCATGCCCAGCGTTGGCTGCTAGAATAGGAAAAAAATTGGGCACATATGAGCTGCTGTGGCCGATGTAAGCGGCCTCCGTCTGTTATGGATCCTGCCTATAGTCTCCCAGGTGAGCTAGTCATAGGATCTATATTATGGACTGGCTCCAATAATTACATAGGTGGAGGTAAGTCACAACGGCCCTAAAAGTAGCCCCCCCCCCCCTGTGCCATTATCATCATTTCAGCATAGAACAATAAAGAGAATCTAAAATATTGCACGAATTTCCTTGCTGAAAGGCAGTAAGATTATAGCTAAATATAAAAAAAACCACTGAATGTTTTGAGATTAGAAAAACAAATGACAAAATATCAAATGAAAAAATGACAAATGGAAAAATATCAAATGTTAACAGTATATAGGTGACAACAGGATATGGGTGATATATGGGTGAAGGGACACAGTGGAATGAGAGGCAATGAGAGATTGCCACTGGCAGAAGTGGATAAAGCATATGTAAAGAGGAACAAACCTGAGGCAGATAAAAAAGACTCAATAGGAATCCCACACATAGATTAACAAGTTACTGCCTGAGACTCTCCTGGGATAACTTGATGACACTAAGGCTGCTTACTGGACACTGGTGACCCATTTTGATCCCTGATATTGTAGCATAGGATGTATATCTTATGATAAATTCCTCTAAGCCTGAAGAGAGGATTGTTAGATCCTTCACTTCTTCCCATTCTGGCCTATGGATGCCAAATATATGCACTAACTAAAAAGCACTTGTGTCAAGGAGCCATGAAGCGCAAAATCCTTGTTGTACATTCATTCCAAAGAAAAAGAAATACTGATCAGGACGAAGACAAAAATATGTAAATCTTTATTGCACAAGACATAATATGTGCAAATGGCGGACTTATCTTACAGGCAACCATTACTAATATGAATAAAAAAAGTTATCAGCAAGATACATAATATATACAGAATAAAAATGAACTTATAGGTTAATACAAAATTACAAATGTTTTTTTTTAAGCAGCAATATATCTAAAGAACAAAGGAAAAAGGGACAGGGCAGAGAAGGTATCGGATTTGAGAGAAATTGTTTTTCCAATGACTTTTTGAAAGTGATAAGTGACAGCACTTTGAATCTACGATGCGAGCTGATTCCATAAACGGGCGGCCAGAATTGCAAATGAATTGGCATGAATTTAAGACGTATGTAACGGTATTTAGAGACTATTATCCTGACTGGAATGTAGAGAAAGGCCAAGGACTGTGCGAGACCAGACATGTGGCTGAATTGAAATGGAATAGGCAGGGCATATGGAATAGGTGAATGCAACAAGAATGGACAACCAATGGTCGAAAGCAATACAGGAATGACACCCGAGAGAATGGAAAATGATCGAGACAAAGGCAGCGCAACAGTACAAAATATGCAATAAGGGGAGCAGCCAGTAGGACTTGGACAAGAATAGTGGGAGACGGAAGAAGATGACAGAGTCTGGAGAAAGCCTCATCCAGGAGTGGGTCTCACAAAAAATTGGGTTAAAAAGTGTGTAATTCTACTGATTTATGAGTTAGGTTTATGAAAAAATGCAAAGCTTTATGTTGAGTGCGGAAAAAATTACTATTATTGTATTCAATCCTCTATATTTTTGGCATACTGTATGCCCTAGTTTTTTTACTAATTAATGAATATTGTTCTATTTTGATTATAATTTATAAATCTAAATTTATTTTAAATTGTTTCCAGTTAAAAATCTACGATGGACTAATGGCCAAATATCAGGGGCCGGACCTTTCGCCTATCACAGGGATCAGTGGGTTGGCTACGAAGATCCTGAGTCTATTTCAGATAAGGTAATAGCATTAAGTGAAATTAAATTAACTATTTCTTGCAAAATGCAGTAAATGAAAGTATAGGTGTCTCAGATACGATTCAAAATATATGAAAGATGGACAATGACTGAATCGTAATATATAGTTACGCTGATCACTGACTCACTGACTGATGTAACGCTGTGTAAGGTTGGGCGGCAGCAAGGCGGCAGCAGGTCGGCAGCAGGGCGGCAGCAGGGCGGAAAAGGGGCTTGGGAAGGAGGAGGGGTGGAAGGAGTGGGGAACACAGAGGTTGACACAGCCACTTGCAAGTTCCAAAAACCAGCGATAAATTGTAGTTTTTGATGGTGCTTCATCACCAAATGCAGAAATCATCCGATCAAAACATTGTTTTCGTGTTAATCCACTTCAGATATAATCCACAGTTTTAATCCAATTTAGATAAAAACAATGTGAAATAAGATTTTCACATTGTTTTTGTGAAAATCTGAATAAATCATTGCTCTTGAATTTTCTTGTGTCAATTTTATTTTTACTCTGGCTTGTCAAATTTAAAAAATCATTGTGGCATTTGTCACATTATTTTATTAATTTTTTTAATTTGGCGTTCGATTAATAAAACTCCTTGGTTACATTTAAAAAAAATATATGGTGCTAGGATGAACAGAATGATTCGACTCCCAAAATTTTTAGTGCACCCTTCATACATTTACAGCTCCTTCTAAATTCTAATTTATTATGTAGAATTTTAAAAAATTAATATCAAGTTAGAAACACCAGAAAAAGCTTAAGGAATTTCATTATTCCATACAGTAAGATTCGTTTTGCATAATTATAATGATTAAATAATTTATAAATTAAGTAAACAACAATATATTTAAATGATTAACTATAAACAATAAGAAGTATGCAATGTGTTAAAGTTTTACAATATTGAAAACTGCATATTTGTACTTAAAACGCATGATGTTTGTGGGCTTTTTGCTTGTTTTTATATGGCATCTGAGGGTGGTTGGAAAACAACTCTGCCTGGAATACAGAACCATAAATTCGAGTTGGTATTTTGCCACCCCTGATAGTTTTGCTGCCCTGGGTCTTTTCAGCCCGTGAACCTTGACGCCTCGTTCCGTAATTATTTTTGTTATGAATTACCGCTTACATCAGTGACCTCGAATCTGTGACCTGGAGATGGAGACTGGAGAATGGAGAAATCCATCCAAATCTGGTAGTAAGGGGGTGAGGCTGCCTGAGTAGCAATTCCCAGTGCCTCGCCGTAAGGCATTGGACTCTTAGGCGCAAATTATACAGAAGCGGAGTAAGGCGTAGGCGCTGCACAGTTGTGGAACGGATAAGGCACGGACGAGACATCAAATTATACAAAAGAGGCGAAGATATGGCAAGGTGTGTCATTATACAGGCTGACTTTGTTGCGATAGCATGTCTTCCTCTTCAGAAGACGAAGAAGCGCTTGCTTTGCTGCAACTTATTAATGTACAGAGACACAGAAGATATTACGTGTACCCTGTATGGGATTGGCACAAGAGCATAGGATATTATATTCAATATCGTCAGGCATTTTATGTCTCGGTAAATACTGATCGTACTGTATAACAAGCGACGTGCTTCTTGCGCGGTGCTCCGATCGTGACTGGTAAGGACGCGGCACAGGCAGCGAAGCGACATGCCTGCGCCGTGTCTCTTGTGTATAATTTACGACGTATCGCTTTCATACCTTTTGTATGGACAAGTTTTGAAGCGGCACCGCGCCTGCGCCTTGCCTGCGCCTTACGCCGCTTCTGTATAATTTACGCCTTACGGATTGTTGGCATAATTGGATTGTAGACTGTCTCCGTCTTCAAATCTGTGTCTCATCCCACGGGAGATAGAAGGATCAATATCGTTATAGTTCCTAGGATGGTGGGTTCGCCAATTGCATTGGCACCTTCAACTTGTTCAGTCCCTGAATAAATATAAAACCTACACGGAGCACACCCTACTAAACTAATATTGGATTTTGGAAAAAAGATTTGATTTTCAATTTCATTAAAAGTTAATTAGTAAGTTAAAAGTTAAATTAGGAATTAACATTAAAGATGTTATTTATTGTTCGCACCCACCCCACATTATTAATTTTATATTTATTTTTGTCTCCAGATTGGCTGGTCTCAACGTTTCAATTTGGGTGGTGTAGTTGCTTGGACTGTTGATTTGGACGATTTCAGCAACCGCTGCTGCTTGGGCACTTTCCCACTTTTGCGCGCCGCTAACAAAGCACTCAATCGTATTCCGCAAGCGCCTCCAAGCGGTGATCAATGCAAACGACCATCTTCGCCTGTAACTCCTACACCGCCAGTAATGACACCTCCACCTGAATTAGGTATAAAATTGTGTTATATGTCAGAGATGAATTGTTTTATATAAGTTATTTGGGTATCCGGAATACGGTTATTTTGATGTTATTTTATCCGGATTCCTAAAATGTGGTTTTGCAGGAAGTAGTAAATTTCTCGGCCTAAAAGTGAGGCAATATTTTTATGAAAACTTTTATTTTTGTTTTGTAATACAATCCCCTCAAACCTTAGCACACTTTTCATATCACTTCTTCAATGCTTCGATCCAATGTAAATACCAGTTAGGATATTTGCCATCAAAGTACCCAGTGGTATAAACCTCATCGTACAAACTCACTTGCCTTTAACCCTTTCTTTGGGTTTAGAAAGAGGAAATAGTCGCTGGGGGCAGTTTTGGAGAATAAGTTCTCATGAGTAGGTGAGCGCTTTGAAGCCCCAATCCTTCAGTGCACCCATTGCAGCATGTGTTTTGTGAACCGGTGCGTGTATCACAGAAAAAGAGAACATCACGATGGTTGAGTCCATGTCTTCTTGAGGATGGCGTCGTGTCATTTTTTAAGTAACTCAGCATAATAAATGGCCACCTTAGCATCCCAGAAAATGGAGGCCATGATCTTGCCGGCACTCAAATTGGCTGGCTTTAAATTCAAGAGGCGATCGAAATCAACGTCGTAGCCATTGCTGCCTTGTTGTTTTAAAATCAGTCGTATTGAAAATCATTTTGGAAAATGCTATGGACTCTATGCTAGTAACACTTATTTTTTTACATGAAAATACTCACATAAGTTGGAAAATTAGCATGTAGTCTTTTTCCAAATCTTTCCTGAATAAACATTTTTACTGCAGATGCAATGTGTATAAGTGCAATGAGTTGAGATTTCTGCCTTCCATATTCATTTTCATCCTTTCATATTCATTTTCCTCCTTCCAATCATGTGTTTATTTTAGAATGTATCATAATGTAAGTATCATACTGTACAACACTGTATACACTACTGCATTGCCACCTTTCCTTTATCCTGAATTTTATATTTTTCAATTCCATAATTTTTACCCTGCTTGGCCACTGTACTGGTATACAATTCTGTCGACATAATGTGGCAAATGAGTTGGACACTATTACGGGAAGTCAGTTAAATGTTCCACGTTGAGTGTCTCTTTTCATATTCCATATGTCTCAGTTCCCTTGGGATTTTGGTGAAACGTCTCTGCACTCCTTCCAGCAACTGAATATCCTTGACAAAATGCAGATTCCAAATTTGCAAACTATATTCGTAACCTGGATAGACTGATGTATGTCTTCTAGACCTTCTGCATTATCTTTAGGTAATTAAATATATTGATATACAATGCCTAAGATGTCACCAAACTACTAAAAAAACAGCCAATTTGGTGGGTAAAATGGCCAATCTGGTAACACTGTCTATTAATTTGGACAGTTATCACATGAAATTTTAAAATTGTGTGAAATAATATTTTACGTATGATAATTTTGGATGATATTCTTTAAAAAAAACTATAATTTGCTAAGTGATTATCGATTTTCTTCCTTACTTCTCACAGTGCATCACTCACTTCACATTATTGTCAGGGTCTAAATGGACGCAGCACCATCTAGCGGGGAAACTGGCATTAACATCCCCATTATGTGATTCTAGCTACAGGCGGTGGTCTCTTTGTAACTCCATCGTCCACCACTACTCCATCGACTACTACAATATTGTCATGGACAACTCAGTCTACGAAACCGACGACCCCTTCTACGATAACATGGTGGTCGCCCACCACTACCACGACAACCAAAACGACCACACCTATTACTTGGTGGTCGCCGAGCACTCAGACAACACTGAAACCGACTACGCCATCGACTACGATGACTTGGTGGTCGCCGAGTACTCAAACAACACCGAAACCGACAACACCATCGACGACGATGACTTGGTGGTCGACGCCAAAACCGCCCACTACCACTCCTGCTTCGTCGTCTGTCGGGTGGTGGACCATCAGCACCACTACGGCCAAAACGACCACACAGCCACAACCGACCAGCATTCCGACGACGTCAAAGCCCGCTGGCAGTGGTAGGTTTATGAAGATGTATGATGGCTATGGCTTTGGATCGCTTTGGTTCTTCTTTTTAAAACTGAACTAAAACTTCTTTGAAATTATTTTATTATATTTTGTTTATCTTATTCTTTCCTCTTTTTTCTACTAACATTTCATCTTTTATTATTCCTAATCTAGTTTTTCTGGATTTTGGTTTCTTCCTACATTTTCTTCAATTATATTAATATTAGGTCTTTAACTATGAAGTTTACTTTCTGCAAAGAAAATTAACCACCAAAATTTTTGTAT
>JAOPUG010000215.1:1524261-1545465 GCA_027564375.1 Micropterix facetella
ACCACCAAAATTTTTGTATGAAAACTATATATTTAATTAATTGAAATATTGACCCCTATTCTCTATGCAAATTTGAAATTTTACTTAGAGTTGTAGAACTGTTTGGGCAGGAATCAATGAATGATTTGAAGGGGTTTTTGCCCTATAAAAGAAAGCCAAATTCCGAAAAAGTGGAAATCTTTTGGAGCAAAATCTGGCGCATACAGTGAGTAACTGAGAGTCTCCACAACTCCTGCAACTTTGCTGTTTACTGTGCAGTGTGCGGTCATACATTGTCATTCAGACATAGTGGCAGATGATTTTTGATTTAGTTTTTCATATCAAATAATCTTTTGTAAAAAAACTTCTACAAATAATTTTTTTCCCCAAAAAGCTCATTTTGCTAGTTTGCCCGACCAGAAGGAGTCATGCAGAAACAGTGGCGATAGGCAATTCACCAGGCTCAGACGTTTACTCGCAAGCTTCTCCATCATTGTTTGCGTTTCGTGATAGTACACATATCTGCGTTATCTGTAGTGTTGGACTGCTGTAATGAATAACACCGGCACAGGATTACCTGATCGTCGCTATTGACTGGTTTTGTCATTTTGGACATCTCTGTTCAACCATTGTAATGAATGCTTACGGTTATCTAACAAGATCCATTTTTCGTCACAATTAGCAATCTGATTCACAATCCTTTCGTTGTAGTGTTATGTCAGTAAAGCAATACAAGTGTCAATGCATTTTTATTTTTACTTCATTTTAGTTTTATTCGTCTGTTTTCATTATTTCATTCATTTTTGCAGCTGGCATTCGTTTAGCTCATACGATACCCAATTTTCGAGCTTCTTTACTTCTTTAAATGTCTATATTGCTCAGAACCTCGTTGGATAAAACCTGCGAGCTTCTCTCTCCTTAAATATTATATCCAATAAATATTATTTATTACTGTTTAGGTGTTCCTAGTTCGTGCGAAAACGGCGCATTTTCCGCTGTTCCGTCGGACTGTGACTCCTTCTATCAGTGTATCGGGGGATACCAGAAAAAACAATCTTGCGCTCCTGGTCTTCATTGGAGCCATGAACAACAGCGCTGCGATTGGCCCTCCGCTGCGAAATGTTCAGAATGTAAGTGACTTGCTTCGTTAGTTATTTTCACTGTTATCAAAATGTGGGCATTCGCCAAAGGAAGGCCCACTTAAGGGCCTCAGTAGCTGAGCAATTGATCGCTGGTGATCTATCATCCGTTATTTTTGGGAAATTACCAACCACAAAAAAAAGTTAAATCCCAGAGATCCAAGTATGGTGCAAATACAAAAACTATTATGAACCTTTGATGCTTATACAAGATCACACTGAATAAAGTTCCCGCAATGTAAAAAAATTTACAAAGATAGGCCAAAAATAGGCCAAAAATCAATTTATTGTTTCTCAAAATATTCTTGTGTTAATACAATTTTTCATATGTATAAACCAATTTTCATAACGTTTTTTCCACTCCTCTGTGGTAGCCTCGGAAACATGTTTTTCATAATCTTTGACAGCCTCTTCTGTCAATGGAAATCTGACTGCATAATTGGTTCTTAATTTTTATGAACGAGAAAGAGTCGCAAGGTGCCAAGTTGGGACTGTATGGAGGATGGCTCATGAGTACTACGTTTTTCATCTACAAAATTTCATTTGTTTGCCTGGCTCTGTGAGAGCTGGCACTATCATGGTGCAAGATGGTGCAGCATTTACGGTTGCTTTTATGGAGTTCGTCAATAACTTCCGGCAAGAAAATGGTCGTTTACTAATCAGCATTCAGGGTATGATGATTCTCCAAAGGGTACGATGCATTCAGTCTTGAAAGACCTAAATAGTTGATTGTTGCTTTGTTTCGGGTCCTGGCTGTAAATCCATGTTTCGTCACCCGTTACTATGTTGCACACCAAATTTGACACCCCTTCGTTGAATCTGGTAAGCACGGCATTGCACCAAGTGACACATCCCGTTTTTTGATCCTCAGTAAAATTGTGTGAGATCCCCTGTGAGCAAAGCTTTCTCACAGCCAAATGTTTGTGGAGGATTGATTGTACCTGAGTCATGCCTATGCCTAAGGATGCCTGAATCTCATGGTAGGTCACATGTCTGTCTGTTACGATCATACAGCGCATAGCATCGATGTTTTCGTTGTTTGTTTACAGCAATAGACGGGCGACCGTCGTCACCAAAATTCATCACTGAGATTGACACGACCGCGCTTGAAATCTGCAAACCAGCTATAAATTATCGTCTTGCTTGGTGCATCATTGCCAAAAGCAGTTTGAATCCGAGCGAGGCTCTGCAGAGCTGTCAAATTACATTTAAAATCATAGAAAATTATACAAAGAATATTTTCACAAGTTACATCCATCGTAATTTTTCGCAGACACGCAATTTTAAATTTTTTACTACAATATAAGAAACAAATTGACGGTTAAATGAAACAAACTTTATTCTACAGCCAAAGATTTCCATTTTCAAATGGTGTATTTTTTTCAGTGTGGCCTATGTTGCCAATTTTGATGAAAATAACCAATGTTCCATGACAAAATTATGTTTTATATTATTTTTTAAAAAATTTTAACAATTGGTTGAATTAGACTATTTGCGACTGCTTTTATTGCAAAATGTCCTCACATAACCTTGAAGGTTAACATAATAATTTAGTTCATGTTTGTATTATTTTTCTTAAGCCAAGTATTCGGACCCAATAAAAAATATATGTATAATCGTAGAAATATAAATCTCTTCGAGTTTCTAAAATACTTAATCTGCTGACAGGGCGATACCTAGTAATCAATAGATTTTTAACTTTTTGCTAGCTACATGAACAACAATTAATAATAATATCCTAGAGTACTATAAAATTGGTAAAAATCTTGGTTTATTCCTCGACGATTGTCTTTCTTGGAAGACACAAACTAATGAAGTCCGTAGACAAATCTACTTCGTTTTTCATGGCCTTCGACAGCTATAGAAGTTCCTGCCAGTAGAAACAAAGCGCACCCTTGTTCAGGCCTTATTGTTACCGATACTGGACTATGCAGATGCAGCTTATCTGAATGCAAAGAATACTCTTACCTGCTTGCCTGAATACTCTGAATACAGCTTACTTGAATAATCTTAACAAATTATGCCGGTTACAAAATTCCCGCATCAGATACATCTTTAACCTGTGCAAGTTCGATCATGCATCGGAGTATCAAGATAAGGTTAAATTCGTCAGGATTCATAAACGCAGAAAAGTGCATATCCTCTGTGTATTTTATAATTTCCTCAATAACCTAACAACGCCTTCCTACCTAAAACATATGTTCACTCCTTTAAGCAGCCATGGTCTCCCATTCGAGTCGAGTCAGGATAATCAGAAATTAGCAATGCACCAAATTTTGCCAGACAACTACTAAAATGCTCTGTTATATGATAGGCAGAGAGGTCTTTACCGTGATAGGTGATTTTCCTGTCTAGGAATTTAAAAATTATTATTAGGGTCAATAAGGGAGATATTAGAGCAAATATTATCGATTAAATTAGTGCTAACTAGTAATATTACTTCTCATTCAAACAAATATTATCGATTATATTAGTACTAACTAAGATGATTGAGCGATCGCCTAGTCTACAGTCAAATTAGGCTTATTGACAATGTAACTGTCGATCACTACCAGATACTCGGTAGTACAGCACAGTGTGAATATGGCACGCTACATTATATTATATAGTTACACTGATCACTGACTCACTGACTGACCCTGTATCGCTGTGGCCGTTGGTGCCCGATAACATGTGAAGTAAACGCAAGGTAACATGACAAGTAAAATTTTATCCATTGCATCTAATATAACTTCTTCTTGCATTTGGTTGTACGTAGGTTCTGAAAATTATGCATCCGCTGAAATCGAATCATCCCATTCAGAGTCGTCGGTTGATCGGTAATTATCGTACGTTATCGGACAATGTCGGTTTAGCAGCGCTCTCTTTCTTTTACATTATACATTTACCGGAGCGGATGGGGATCTCTTTGACAACGGGCGCCTTAAGCGCGCTACAACTAACTAGTATACTAGAGTGAAACATCCTATTTAGATGTAATGGACGCTGCAATGCTTGTTTTTTGTTTTTTTTAGATCCAACAGAGCCTACAACAACTTTACCCCCAATCACCGTACCTGATACTACTTCTGTGACAACTTCGACTGTCCGTGTGACATATCCTCCGCCTACCACAATGACGGTCACTTCCACCCGCAAATGGCCGACTACGACGCCCGCGCCAGCCACTGAGCCCCCTCGGGAAGAGCATAATCACTTAGATGTTGACGCCGGAGACAGTGTAAAACCAGGAATGGTAATTACTATTTCAATTTCATAACTAGCTTTTGCCCATGGCTTCACTCATCTTAACATCAGCCTTTGATAGAGGCAGTTTGTAACTAGACTTAAGTGAGAGATGCATACGGAAGCACCAAAACAACTTATCACATAATCAAAACAAAAGTATAATTACAATTGTTTCACATATAAATGTTACAAGAATAGTTAAATAAAGGTCTGAAGTGCCGCGTTATTAAAATATTACATACTTATATCCTATATCTTACGTTCGTTTCATGTTGGTCATCTGCCCAGGTGCATTTCAGGGTATTTTACGCAGTTTTTGTGGGTGAAATCCTTCAACGCTTCCATAAAAATGTATTAATATCAATCGCAAACAGGAACAGTGAGACCCATGACCGCCTTAACATCCCACTCGTGAAACAAGAATTAAAGTCTCAGTAGGAAATATACTTGCAGACTTCAGAGTCACGTCAATGTATTATTAACCTCTAATCTCACTAAAACAGAAGATTGCAACAACTGTTTGTAGCGATTCGACATATCAGACCTTAGCAAAGAGAGATAGAGCAAGACATACAGACAATGCGTCTTTTCGATGGCTATCTATGTACTATCAAGTTACCTGATCATGGTCTTATAATCGTAGATTAAAAAAAGGAAAAAAAAATATACCAAGGAAAAAATCAAGCCAAATTGGCTTTATGATTTTTAGTTAAAAAAATTTAGCTCCCATTTGAGGTCTCCTTTTTTTTATTACACCCGGGTCGTTCTGGAGTTTTACCGAATCCAGTGATGTACCATCTAAAAGGTAGTTAAACTTTGGATTACTTATTCCAACTTAGGGAACTACATCTTTATTCAAAGTGAGCGATTATTCTTGTGTTCATTTAGAGATGTTGTCGAGGTCGGTCTGGATTTGCGAGCTATTCATGAGAAGGTCACAGAAGAACTTTTATGTCATCAGTAAAGAAGCTGACTTGCGGTATAATGATACTAGGGAGATCAGTGAGGAAGTTGTTGAACAATATTATTATATTTTACCGTACAGTATTGACAAAACCGGATTCTGGGAACTTCGTAATACACTTTTTTAATATGTTCCCACTTGGTTTAAATAGATAGGATAACTTGCATTGGCTAGGATAGTGGATAATGTAGTAAGTGCAAAGTTGCGCCTTTATGAAATATAACCCTTCGTAAAATAAGCCTCCATATTAAAAGTGTGATGTGCACCGCTCGTACACATCACAACTAACAATCAACTTGGCACGGTGCTCAAATTGGCTCGAGCAGTTCATTGTTCACTTTGCACCTTTCGAGAACAAAGTCGCCGTTGGCGACAAATTAATTTTACGCACACACTATCATTAAGAGAGAGTGACTGATGAATTTTATTTTTAGCCATGCCAAAGCGGTAGCTACTATGCACATCCACGCTGCGAAATGTTTTTCATTTGTGTGAACCAACGCCTTGTGGCCCAGAAATGCGCTCCTGGACTTGCCTGGCACGACACGCACAAGATCTGCTACCATAAAGCCATGGTCAATTGTTCTGCTAGAAAATTAATTACTGTGGGACCTGGAAAAATCACACAGAAGCCAACACCTTTAAGTGAGTATTATAATTAATAACTGTACAGCCTTAAGTTTTTAAGGATATACACTATATTTGCAAAGACACACACACACATATACATATATAAAGACAACAGAGCAGTGCTTTCAGCACTCAATGGCCACAGACAGACATCCAAACTAATACCATGAAACATTGGAACAAGTATCAAATGACAACAGTATACTCGTAGAGCTCACATGGATGGAGGACACAGTGGAGTGAAAGCCAATGAGGATGTGGATAGTTTTGAATTTGATAGTAATCAATTTTAATTGATTATTAAAATATTTTAGAAATTTATTATTTTTTTATATACAAATTAAATAATATTTTTAGTTTATCTGCTTCTTAGTTAGTGCCCATGTTTGGCATCCATAAGTCAGAATTGAAAGAAGTGAAATATCTCTCAATCATCCCTTCTGGCTTATTCGAAATTTGCTTTTCTAGGTATGTTTCAACATCCAGAATCTCTTCCCGAGTATTATTTACCTTCTGTCAACTTCTTCGGTAGCTCACTTTTTAAACGAGATATTCTGCCTTAAATAGGCATATTCGTCCACTTACTTCACTTCTTCCCGTTTCAGATACATATTCGGCTTATAAAAGGAGTTGCAAAGATTTTTTCTTTTATTACTGTTAATATTGAGACTAACTTTTTTCTCTGTACATCTAGCTGGTGGAGCATTTCCTGCAGTAGCCCTGGATTTGTTTTTGATTAAATTTACGTAAATACAAAAGTACATAGTTTTAGAGTTATTTATATTTTGCTGATTTTTAAATATATTTATAAATAGATACAAACGGGGCTACCATGGAATTCACCAACCGGGCCCATCATTATATTATTATTACACTTCTGGGGAGGGGCCCATCATTATATTATTATTACACTTCTGGGGAGGGGCCCATCATTATATTATTATTACACTTCTGGGTAGTGAGCGGTGGACTCCAGACTAACAACCGGCTGTAGTAGGTTTAGGACAGCTGTCTTGCCACATGTGAGCAGCACCTTACCACCCATTCACTGCTCCTTCAAAGCCATAAAATTTGACATGTGGAAATTACAGTTTTAGATATACTTCTAGGAATTAGTAGATTGTTTTCCTAGAGTAACCAAGATCTTTGAAGGGGTGGAACAGAAATTTGGCTGGCAAGCCACGAGCGCTAACTTACACCGCATGAAGATGAACAGTGAAGCCGTTGATGGCATTTGCAAGATTTATTTAGTGTATACTGGTTGTCTTTGGGGATATTTGATTCCCTTGGAACAGTTAATTAGGAGCCTTTTTCCAAGATAAGGAATAAAGCGTTATATCTGGATAGAGGGCTGTGCATCTGCGCCTTTCAGGGAAAAAATACGCTTAGAGACCGAATCGCCCTCCAGAATCCAGTCTGAAGCATTCTCAA
The DNA here is from genome assembly GCA_027564375.1 of Micropterix facetella. NCBI lineage: Eukaryota > Metazoa > Arthropoda > Insecta > Lepidoptera > Micropterigidae > Micropterix > Micropterix facetella. The sequence goes on from JAOPUG010000215.1 coordinate 1,531,633, forward strand.
TTATTGAGAAGGATTTGTAGTGGAATGTTTTTTGCCTTTAGGGCCATCCCCCACAAACTGCATTAGGGGTTCGGAGGGTACTGTCAGACCCTTGTTAGCACGGTCTACTGGGAGGCTAATTAGCTCGCGAATAACAGCACGGACTTTGTCATGGCACTAGGTATTCCGGCCTTGATCTAAGCCCGTGCAGCCAGCTAGTATATGTATAGCTGTGAAAGGGGTATTACTACAAAGGGGATATGTACTATCATTTGAATAGCTCCAGTGAGCGAGGTTGGAACGAGTCTGGAAGTGTATGCTGAAAGATGGTAACAAAAACTGTAATAACTCGAAAACTTCAGACTGATCCAACTTAGATCCTACCCTTTCTTCCTTTCTTAGTAAATTCCATGACAGCTCTTTTTCTATTATATTTTATTGTAATAACATTTAAATTTTCAGATAATCGCTGCGAGAGCGGTTCCTACACAGCCTTTGATGGAGATTGTCAGAAATATAGACATTGCTTGTTTGGAAAATATGAAGTATTCGATTGCGGTAGAGGTCTACATTGGAATCATGTAAGTCTGATTTATAACCATTTACAATATATAGATATCAATTGAATATGATTAATATTTAAAAAAAATATTTATTAATTACACAGCATCGGAAAGTTTGCGATTGGCCATCTGTAGCTAAATGTGAATTCGTTTCATCGTCCACTGAGGATACAATCGAAATAACTGTACCGCCAACGACCAAACCTACGCTCATGCCTACGCTTAAACCTACTCACCAACCTACTCTTATGCCTACGGTGAAACCAACTCTCAAGCCTATAACCACGAGGCGACCCGATACTGGCCAGTATTACCCTGAATACCATGAGCCAACGACTACCACAACAGAAGAAACATTTGTCGAGCCTGTTGAACCACCTTCAAGTAAGTATTTGTTTTTACTGTATACAAACGAAACCCTATTGGTGAGTATGAAATCGAAGTCTGTCACGATTGGTAGTAAAAGGGTTATGCAGGCTGTTTTGCCTTTGATCTCTGTGACAAGTCCTAATCTTTCGTGATATACTCTGCTTCTTATTTTACCCAGTCCAACTTATTTACTTCTTATACATCTCAGAATTCCTCACTACACCTTTACTAGTCGACAGAGTGTCTCATATGCAATTGTTTGCATATGCATGGTAAATGCTCTGTTGCTTTAGCATTTTGTTTGCAAAATCTGCACATATCATCCTCAGCAATTCCCATATTTTTCAAAAGGTAATTCACTGGAAAGTGACATGGGAAACGTCCCATTATCAGCCTTAGTTTACATTTGCTGACAGAAAGTAGTTTCGTTGCCTTTCGATGTAAGATTTACGAATTATTTCACTTGTCTTTATCTTGGAATTTATTTCCAGTATTTAGACTTTATTTTTCTTTTCCAGTATCGGATTTGTCCTTCTGTATGACATCTAGTTACACCATAGAATGGTTCAGGTTCTATTAACAGCTCCCTTCTTTCCAAGGTTGTCAGCATTTTCATTACCGTGCACCCCTTTGTGCCCTAGCGCCCACATCAGAGTTGACATGGCGTTTGTTTGACATAAATAAGACAAAAATGGAGTTTACCTCTTGAAGACAATGTTACAAATGCCATTGTCCACGGTAGATTCCCTTGGACAACGTCAATTCTGTAGTTCAATTCTGTAATTCTGTACTTCTTGCTGTAAAATACATTTTTTTCTTACCTATTTGTGAAATTTTGCTGTCCGTCTGTCTGTATATAACCTTTTCGATATAAAATTTGGCTTTGTCGTAGAATTTATTGCATGATTCATCGCACGAAGGGAGTCCATGTCCTGTTGGGCATCCATGCAAATTTTTGACCTTTGGGAATTCTTTTTGGTTCTTAAATATGAACCCTGCCACATCCATTATAAAGATGCATAGAAATAGCAGAATTCCCAATGAGCAGAACAGGTCTTTCGAGGTGTGTGTGCGTGTGTGCGTGTGTGCGTGTGTGTGTATCTGTTTATGTCTACCCATTGTATCTCAGAAACTAAACGACCAATTAGAACCAAAATAGTTCATACAAAAATAGTGACATACAAAAATAGTTCATTCTAAGGTCGAGATTTGAAAAGTTGATGAGTAATATCCGCCATTTTGTTTCAAAATGGCTTTTAGAACATTTAAAAAAATCAGAAATCCATTAATACCAGTCCTAGAAAAATAAATTAAGGTGACTAATTCTGAAGTCATCGTCTAAAACTCTTGCTTATGTCACTTTTCGACATCTTCAACGAGTTTTGAATTTAAAATGTTATAATATGAAAACTTAATACTTTATAACTCCATTAGCATAACTGATAAGTCAGCATTGACTCATCCGTAGTGTTCACATTGAGAGACAATTTAGCTGGCCAGTTACTTGCTAGGTACAGGGCCGCGAAAACCTTTCGATGATGTCTCTCTAATGAGCAAATATCGCTCTGCGTTTGCACGATGCAAGCTGCTGGCTATCTCACCTCCTGGCGGGAGAGGTGACAAGTAAAACAAAAATATTCAAATTAACTCACGTGGTGTGCTACTAACCAACTCACACAGACAATAACTTGTCTGATCTGTTTACATCAGGTGGCCTAATGGGGATGTGCAGCTCGGGCCTTAATGACCGTATATGTTACCTTGGTAGGCTCGACTCATGGCTCAACTCCCATCCGGCGGCCTGGGTAATTGGTGCACTGGTCGGCTTACCGTCCTCTGCTCAATTGGCGAACAGCCAGGGGGTTTCGGAAGCGTCACCCTGTCATCACCTATCGTTAGAAACGATCGTTGGCCGCCCAATCTCAGGTGAAATCTGAGTAAAGGACGCCTCAGATCCGCGATATTTCTGAGTGACAGAATGCCGCGTATAATACGATAGGTAGAGGCAGCGTAAGCTACTTCGAACCCAGAACCAAATGGGTGGATGCATACATCTGTCTGAATTTAGTAGTTAAGGAGTGAGGCCAGTCCGCTGGGTTAGCTTTGCTTACCCAGTCCCTTGCTAATAAAGCCTTGATTTCTAATGGGTTGTGGCGGAGTTGGATACGTGGATTGTTTTTGTCAAAATTTTCTACGTTCATCTCGGGGCGATATAACGATAAAGTTCATTGAAACGTCTCGGGGTATCGGGTTCGCCCGTAGCATGAATCTTAAAATCCAACCTGTTTACACCAGACCAGCAGCTGACCGACAGTAACTGACCCTTCAACTCATCCTCTAGCTTGCCCAATGTAAACTAGGCTTTACTTACTATCGTAATTTTTTACTAACTTAACCTTTTTTTTTTTCAGAGTACTTTAAGGTGGTGTGCTACTTCACTAATTGGGCGTGGTATAGACAAGGCAAAGGAAAATTCGTACCTGAAGACATCGATCCCGGTCTTTGCACTCACATTGTCTATGGTTTTGCAGTGCTCGATTCAGAGAAACTTGTCATTAGAGCGCATGATTCATGGGCCGATTTCGATAACAGTAAGAAATATTTGTTTTTTTTTTCACTTCACTAGAAGTGTTGGCTGGCACAAGGGAAGTTTTACTGTTTTAACTTACTCCTCAATACAGATTTCTTATAAACTAAGGATACTGGTACTTAGGAGACAAAGGAATGCCAGTTAAACTAGAAAAGGAGAACCTTACAGGGTGTGGGGCAAGACGGGATACTTAAGGTTCAATAGTAAATAAAGGACACATTTCAAATTACAAGTTATTTCTTTTAATTATTAAACAAGCATTGGTCATTAGACTTTAATTCTATTTTATAAACTAGGAAATATTCTTGATTAACAACAAATTTTCAACAAAATTTCTAAGAATACGAAATAGGCACTTTGCCCCGTCTTATCCCACTGGGTTTAGATATGCCATCGTTTTACCGACGATGCGGTGGATTGGCTGAAGTCCCTCGATATAAACCTTTAATATTATTAATGATTTTTATAAATAATCCAATTATTCCTATGTTGATTCTGACAGTTTTAAATGCATTATTTTGATCATTCTAAAATAGTATATTTAAATTGGTTTTTCTCGACAATTTCGCTCTATATTTCGCTCAGATATACATTCCGATATATATTAGTAGGCGAAAAAACAGTGTTCGAGAACAGGAAGACAGAATTTAAATAGTGATCTTTAGAATTATTGAACTAGTACTATAGGCTGAGTTTCTAGAATAAAATAGAATAGAATAACTTTATTGTACTAAGAATTATGTTACATATGGAACATTTTATAGGTTTTTGAAAAAAAGCACAAATGGCGGACTTATCACTATAGAGATATCTTACAGTCAACAATTTGATAACCTAATTTTTGATTGTCATCGTACAGCATACATAGACGTAGTAAAGTTTAATATAAAATAAACCAATACAAATATATGCTAATAAGTTAATGTTTAAGTTACAGTATACCATTTATTTATATTTTTCCCAGGAAATGATAAAGAAGAGGTTACGGTAGGGTTTTTGATTAGTGATTGTGTGAAAGCAAATGTTTCTTCAGCAACTTTTTGAAAGTGAGCAACGCAGGTGCATGTCTAACAGAGTGTGAGAGCTGATGCCATAAACGAGCAGAATTAACCGTAAAAGAGTATGTGTAAACAGAGGAGTGAGGGAGAGTATGTTATCCCAACTTGATTGAAGTGGAAGACCTCCTAAAAGGTGGAATTTCTTCTTGAGATAACAAGGCGAAGTGGGGTTATTGAGGATGCTGTAGAGTAGCGACAACTTATGTAAATTTCTTCAATCGTGAATAAAATGCAAGCGAAGTTGCTCACGGAAACAGCTAACATGTTCAAACTTTCGCAGGTTAAAGACGTACCTCAGGCAGATATTTTGCAGGTGCTCTAGCTTATTCAGAAAAAAAACTCATTGGCATCGTTTAACAAACATCACTATAGTCAAGTATTGGTGTTAACAGTGTTTTCCTTTTTTATGTTACAGGATTCTATGAGCGCGTCGTAGCATTCAAAAAGAGGGGCCTTAAAGTATCCCTGGCTCTCGGCGGCTGGAACGACTCTGCCGGTGATAAGTATTCACGGCTCGTTAACAACCCTAGTGCTCGAGCTAGGTTCATTAGCCACGCACTCGGCCTCTTGGATAAGTACAACTTTGACGGTCTCGACCTAGATTGGGAGTACCCTAAGTGCTGGCAGGTTAGAATACTCTTCAAAATACTACATACCTAATAAGTACTACAAAATACTACATACGATTCCGCATATAGAGGAAATCAAATATTTTGTATTTAAAAAATTGTATTCAAATATTTGAAATATTGACCACTGTTATCTATGCAGTTTTGCAATTTAATGGTAGTTGGTTAATACATCTACTGTTAAATCTTAGGGTCAGGAATCAAATAATGCTTTGAAGGTGTTTTGTCCGTTCCGATAAAGTGGAAGTCATTTGGAGCAAGGTTTGACGAGTATGGTGAGTAACTCCTGTAACTTTGCGACTGTTCGCTGTGAAGTGTGTGATCATGTGAAAGTAGTGGCTATGAGCAATCGAGCAGGCTCAATTGTTTAAATGATGACCTTCATCAGCATTGTTTGCAGTTCTTGACAGTGCACATTTGCATTAACTGATGTGCCAGACCGCATGTAATGGACAACACCCGTACAGTAAAATAAATACAAACAGAACTCACCGAAGTGGAATTCACCGAACGGAGTTGGGCCCGTCATAATACTATTGTGACACTTCTGGGGGGGGAATAACCGATTTGAAAAAGGAATAACATTCCTTTGAATATTTATTTGAATTTGGATTTCCAACTCAAACCAATGTTATCCAAGTTTAAAGTGGCCAGTGGGAAAAAATGGCTATTATCTAATATAATAGAGAGTGTGGAGAAACATTGTTTTGGTGAAGGTCAACAATGCTGCGAGGATGTCTTTTGTGTGATTTTTCCCCAAAACACGACAGGAAAATGATAATATACCAATCTGCAGCCAATGTGCTTTGATTTTCAAGCGAAATTCTGATGTAATGTTCTGATTTGCAAAAAAAGAAGCAACCATTTTTTTACCAGTGCTTAGACCTTTCTTAACATTCGTCGGCAAATCTTCCAAAGGAAAGACTCACTCCGTCGATTGACTCGTTCTTTCAGGTTCGTATCGGTACACCTAGCTTTCGTCTTCTGTTACGATATCATATACTGCTAATGATGGCCCTACGTCGTATTTTTAATCATTTTATGACACCATTCTACACGCTGTAGGTTGTGAACTTTCATTACATCATGCGGTAGGTATCCATCTCGAATAAAGATTCTGAACTTTCAGGTATATTTTACGTATCGCGGATCGCGAACGTTAAAAAAATATAATTTTCAATTTTATTACTTTATTTTAAAATCGTGGTAATTATTACAAGAATGAATAGTCTTAATTTACGCGCGAACTAAACGCAGTACATATCCTATCGAAGAGAAACAACTTCTCTGATATTTGGTGTACAAATGGCTCAGCCGGAGACTGACATAGAAATGTCTGGCGACGCTATGCGTCGATACACATTATATATTCTATACAAATGTTTTCATTCTCGCGCGCTGGCGAGTACATAATATATCCTCTCCCTTCGTATTTATTTCATTAACGATTTAATTGCAGTCGCTCGGCTACTGCTCTACCTCGGACAAAAGGTCCTCTATACTTTTCCCTTCGTATTTTTAACGAAACGAATACATTCAATTTTATGATTACAGAATTCCTAAATAACAGTTTCCTCTCTCTAGTTTCTGAGGGTTGTCTAAATCCTATAAATTTATTATGCAATATTAGTACTTGTGCAAAAAGGTTATAAGGAAACAAAAGAACAAGTCTTTTGTTTCTGTGCTAATAATACATCTTATTCCATATTACTTATTATCTAAACAAACTGTGCTAAATCTAATTTTATCGTTAATGTGCTTGCGCCAACAGAATGATTACAATTAATATCTTAAATTAGCGTTACGACTTCAAGAACAGTAAGGTTCGTTAACTTAAATATCTCATGTCCAAGGCGGTGTCCTATGGTTATTTAGTGTGAAGTCTGACGTGCCGCTGTCCATGTAGGAGGGATGTTTCAGGTGAGACGCTGTGCTGTCATCTACGTGGTAACTGGCGTGTCGCTGGTTAGCTATCATGTGGTCATCTATGCGGTGTTTGGCAGTGCCACGAGGAAGTTGGGCGTTGAGCGATTATCTGTGATTGATATCTGGCGATGCCTCTTTGATAAGGTGTAACATTGATGAAATTGTCTTTCGGTTTGGTGAGAGTGTCATATGGACACTTATCAAATACTTGAAAATATTTTGCACTTGGTTCATGTCAATGTACAATGTCGTACGAATTTGCTGATGTTTCATTTTTTTATCCGGTTGAATAATTATCATTCAGCATCAATGTTGGTTTCTGTTACGGCTGTTCCCGGCCGGCCTTCGCTTGAATCGTCTTGGAGATGAATATGTCCACTTTAGAATTCATTATACCAGAAGTCCATAGAGCTACGAGACGGGGCTTCATCACCATATGCTACCTAATTGAAGTATTTGGGAACTTTCTTGTTGACTTAAACCACAGCGAAAATCTTAAAAAATCATAAATCGAAAATTTTCTCCACTTAATTCCATCGTTAGGTAAACATGGAATTTTCCAAGATGGGGCCATGAAGAAAAATCAAATGACAGACGTAAAAAAAAGTTTGTAATCTACAGCGAAAGAGTTTCTTCTTCAAAAATAGGAATTACTCTGTTAATATCTTTAACACCAAGTGTCCAGTTCCAGAAACTTTTAGTATGACCCACGTATGTACACGGAGACTTCTTTGGATGGAGGTCATTTCTTTCGGTTTGATGACTGCATCGGCTCCTCTCTCTTCTCTCTTCGTCTTGTGAATATTGGAGAGTCACTCACTGGTGTATAATATCGATAAAGATCCCTCCCAAAAATCGCGATCGCTATCGTTTTGGCGCCCGCGCCGAAAGCATTGTGTCGGCGCGGGCGCCATCTGAGTTAATTACGGCGTATTTTTTCCATCGGAGCCAATGGGTCGTGATCTGTGGCGCTGAGTGCGCAGGCGCATCTTGGGAATGTAATTATTTTGTGAAATTACATTTACGCAATCGTCATTAATGTAATGTTATCGCGGGACGCCGCGGCCCTAGAGAAGCGACGACAGGCCATGGAAAAGCTTCTAATATGCGTGCGCATGATCTTTCTTTTCTTATTACCACTGCTTGTGGAATTCATTAAGCAGGTTCGTTGAATAGATTTTATGGAGATAGTTAAGACGTCTTTGTAATGCAATGTTCATTGATTTAATAATATATTAAAACATAACGCTGTATCTATAAAATCAACTACAGAAATCTTCTGATATGCAGAGTTGGCTTACATAACAGCATTATTACGAGTAACATACTAAACTGTTACGAAGATGCAGATTATAATAAATTATGTTATTATATCAATTGACACTGAATACAATTCAATCAACAGGCATATCCTTTTTTTATATTTCCTGTCTGACGCTGCCGCTTACATATAATATTAAAATTTATTATCTAGATTTAATTATCATATACACACTAGTGAAGCTAATAACAATAAATCTGTTTCCGTTTACATTAGACTAGAGTTAAACTCATGAATTAAGGATATAAACACACAAGAAACGGGCTGTTGTATTTCTAATTTAAAAAAAAAAATGAATCGAGTGTGTGAAAGATCACTGGACACGTAGGTACCTGCGTGTGGTCTCAACTCATGTATAAACATGACTCTTCTGTCTGTCTCAACTTCCTGAATGCCTCCCCGATCAATGATGCCAATAGTTATAGTTCTGTGGCTCTGTATGCGAATTCCCCGTAACTGTTGAAATATCTTTATAATACTATTTGTCCATAGTTTGCTAACTTACTGATCATTCAATAATTTATTTATGTACTCAAACAAGTCTGTTCATGTTGCTACTATTAGTAATTGGCACAGTTTTAACTAAAGAGACAAAATTTAATGTGACAACGTGGAAAAAGTGTTAATGTGCGAGCCTATTAAGAAATTGCTCGATTTGGAGCGGCCATCGCTGATTAAATATCTTATATAGGAAGTGAAGAAGCTGAAAGAAATGTATGAATGCATGGTGGTAATTTACGGGGAGTTTGCGCCTTCAAATTATAAAGTTAATTTTTGGCGTAAACAATTTAAGTCGAGTAGAGAGTCAATTGAAGGCGATTCTCACACTGGGTCACCCGCCAAAGCAACGTCTCCAGAAATGTGCCAGAAAGTCGAAGATTTCATTTTGGCAGACCTACGATTGAAGGTTTTCCACATAGCTGAAGCAATGAGCATCACGGCAGATACTGTTTGGAATATAGGTAATACAAAGACATTTACACATGTCAAAGGTGCTAGGTGGATTCCGCGAATACTCACACCTTTCCAAAATGACGAGGGGCCCAGTGTTCCCAGGAATACTTGGAGCTACTTGGTGAGGACACATATACTTTTTACGGCTCTTGATGACTTGCGATGAAACATGAGTGTATCACAAGTCCAAGTGTATATTAAAATATTACACACGGACTGGGTTTATAATAAAATATTAATTATACATTATAAATGTCCCGGAACAAACCAGCCGCAAACACCGTATCACGAGTTACGTAACTAATGTCAATCGTGCAATAAAATTTTATTTTATGACGGAAAAACCGAGAGCAAGCGGGATGAAGAACTCGCTACTTTCACCGATTCTCTTTCGAATCAAATGTGTTCCCTCTTCGATCGGCTGGCATTGTTCATGATCGGCTCGGTTATTGGGCTGCCAACTTCTGTAAATAATAATGTAATGTTTTTTTCCTTTTCTTTTTTTCAGGTTGCTTTCGTGGCGCTGATGGTCGGATTCCTCGTCGCGGCAGCCGCGGCCGCAGAGCCCTCCAGCGATAAAACCAACGAAATTGAAACGAAAAAACCGCTACGGATAGACCCGTTCCTGAGGAAAGCCCTACTGAAAGCATTGACGGAACTAGAACAGAATTCCTCGGAGCCTTCGGAATACGAGCAATCGTCGGAATCGAGCACCGCGGACGATGCCGAAGTCTTGAAAACCGGAGATGACGACTATGACCCTGACAGACCTGTGAGGTATCACTCTTACGTGGTAGACGGACGCAATGCTTTTAAGAATGTCTCGGCTGTGGTACCGGAGGAAATCAAACAAACCTTATCAACTTTACAAAAAAATGAAAATCATGAAATATTCATCAAGTTTACGACCCCTGATCCGCTCAATGAAGTTTTCGATACCAAAGAGACGTCTAATGTCCAGCAGACTAGAAGCGTCAATAACATTCATAGTAGCGATGATTCAAAATCAAAGGTGAATAATAAAAAGCCAGTTTTTCAAAAACCCGTTACTACTACCACTACTACGACCACAACCACTACTACAACAACTCCTAAGCCGACGCACAACGCAGATGGCGAAAATATTGAAGAGATTGCCAATCACGACGTGCAAGTTTTCCAAGCACCTTTAGTAGCAGCGTTCACAGTACACCAAGACGAAACTGGACTACCAAGAAAAGTAGTACCGATATATAAACAAACGACACGCCTTCCAATAACCCCTGCAATCCAAACGCACGACAATAATAATATATTAAATCAACAGATTAACATACAGGCACAGCTGGAACAGAAGCAGAGGGAACTAGAGAGACAAATCCAGTTGTTGCAAGCGCAGCAGAAACAGCACGAAGAATTCTTGAAACGCCAGCAATTGCTACAGCAACAGAACGCCTTAAAGAATGAACAAGATAGGCAAAGACAGCAACAGATTCTGTTAGAGCAGCAGCAGAGGGAACGTCAACAGATTTATTTGGAACAGCAAAAGAAGCTTCAACAGGACAACCTATTCAGGGTGAGCCAGTATCAGCAAGAGCAGCAGAGGAACGCGATACGGTCCCAGAATTTAGTTAGTTCGAACGCCGCTCCGTTCGTTCCGGTTCTACCGCTTTCTCGCCCACCGCACGACCAACAACTTCCTAATAGAGAGGCAGTAGATTTTCTAATTCACTTGAGGAATCAAAAAGTGAATCTGCCTCTACAAGAAGGCACGCATATACCTCCTCTTCCAGCGTTCGATCAGCAGCTACCCTCAGAGCAATTCCGCCAAAATTTCCAAAACTTCAACAACCAACAGCAATTCAGTCAACCGCTTAACTTCAACACGAAACAACAAAATTTCAACAACCAACAACAATTCTTCAATAATCAACAACAGCCGTCGAACCAGCAACAGATCTTCAACTCCCCTCAGCAGAATTTCAACCACCCGCAGCCGTTCGAGAGGAATCGCGTCTTCAGACACGAATCCGGAACTGGAAACTTCGGTTTCAACCCTAGTTTCAACGATAACTTCCAAATCATTCCCAGCATACAGAGCCAATTTCACCCCAATCCGATCGTCCGGCAGCACAGAGAGTCATACAATCCTGACAACGAACTCCAATTCTTGCTGCGCGAATCTGGAATAACTAATGGCGGCAGATCCCAAGAAGATCTGAACATCGTTTCAAAAATCCTGTCTTTGAACCACGGAATCCACACAAATAATTTTTTGAATCACGAGCGCAATTTCCTCTTCGGAGAATCAAAAATTTCAGAAAGAAAAGTAAAGGCGCCAAGCTCATAAAGAGTTGAGTCAGTTTACAACTACACGGTTGTAATATTTCTTGTAAATAATATTTTATATGCAGCAACCGTTGAGAGTAATTTATATTTTGTTATTATTTAATATTATTATTTGATATTGTATTACTTTTATTTTTTATTGTAGGTATCGTAAGTTTGCCATTGCTTTAAAATGTCTTTAAATATAAATGTATTTTTTAGAAGTAGACTAGATTTTTATGTCTTTAATAAGTAATAACCTTATAATAAGTAATTGTATATATTTAATTAACAAACTTGTTATAAAATATTATTAAAATAATAACGTATAAGTCTAGTGATCGTTGTATTTATTCAGCCAACTGAAGAAGTTGGCCATGATTTTTAACTTGGCCAATAAAGGCTGGGCTGCGAAAAATGACAGTAGTTTGAAATTATAGTGTGACATAATTCGACAGCCGACATAATTCCGACTGAAGCTAGCAACGACACGAAGCGACCAACAAAAAATAAAATTTATACCAACTTACCAACGATAACGTATACAAAATGTCAACACGATACCATTGATAGCACTCTTGTTATTTTTTCAATGACGATACGCTTACGACTTGATCATGGCCATCCCTTCTTTAAGCCCTTGACATGCGCTATTGCCGCACAGAGTAGGCCGAACTGACAAAGTTTTAAGTAAAAAAAGATATTTTACGATTCTGGTTTGCGTTTGCCGTGAAATTTGCTTAAATGTCAGCATGGTGGATTTTTATAACCTATAAAACGCACTTTTTCAATTTAATCATAAAAATGCATTATGTGTTCCAGATCATATTAATTATGCTAGCAGAGATAGATAACAACATTTTACATTTGTTTACTCAGTAAAGCATTCACCATACACACGTTAATGGTACTTTTTTAATACGCAAGCAATCACTAGCTTGTTACGCAGCTCTACGTTCCAAAATATTTTAATATTATCACATGTATCTGGAATTCAACAATTAAAGTCCTAGACGAAAATTTCATAATAGATTCACAAAACCAACAAATCCACTTAATTTAATTTTCATAACCATGTATTTTACCCCATCAGAAAGAAATGTTTCTTTATTGTTTCATAAATGTATATCAAGCCAAAAGATTATTGCTACCTTCACTAGAATTTTATTACATAACTATACAAAATTAAAGAACAACTGATATGAAGTAAATTGTAATAACATAAAAACAGAAAATTTCAAACGTTGAAATCATAAATATTTAATTAGTTTTTGTTAATGGCTATTTATTTCAATATCTAGTCCTAATGGTATAATTATTATACCTGATGTGTATGTACCCATTACAGTATTAAATTTGGGTTACTCTTGAGGATTATGCCTAGAATCTCAATAAAAAGTGTATTTGATACTCTACCCCTTGAAAAGGTATACATAGCAACGTGTTTATATTTTCATAAACTCCCTGTTTTAGTATATAAAAAGAAACATTGAATGTTCAATTACGGGGTTTCTTTCGTGTAATCAACAAATAAGTTAATGTAATACATACTATTATTGAGGAAATCATATCATTTTTAATTTCGTATTTTTCCGTCGCGCATCGGCACTGCCAGCTCCATATTGGCATATTTTTTAGTCGTCAATTGCGACGTTGCTAAATCTAGTTTTGATGGTGCTAAGTTCAGTACAAAACACAATACAAACAAAATTTCATATGAATTTAGGTTATTTCGCTTTTTGTTTCTCTTCCCGAAAATAATCAAGTAGATCCAAAACAAAATATATGTCAATCCATAAATAAATCATTATTATGGTTATAATGAGTGAGGATGGGCAAAAAATTGGTTCTCTGGAAGAGGAAGCGTTGAAAAGAAAAGAACGCCTCAAAAACTTGAAACGAAAAAATCCGAGCAAGAATGATTCGTCTTCCAATAACAGCGAAGAATTACCAAGGTAAGTCGTTAGTTTTTGCTGTATATCTCCTGTACAATTTTAAACAGTAGTTTGTCGTAATTTGTTTTTAACTATCGCATACGCATCCGTTAAATAAAACAGATACTGTTGCCAGAAGCTTTAAAATTATTGTATTGGGAGCCGGGGAAAGACTGTATGTAGCTTTTGGGTTTGGTAAGTGG
>JAOPUG010000215.1:1591238-1601598 GCA_027564375.1 Micropterix facetella
AAAAGTAAATTACATAAATTAAAGCAAGACAAGGTAACTGTTTCCAAAAAGAATACATAATGATATGTAATAAACAAGCAGTATTATATTATTAAAAATACACAACAAACAACACAGATTATTTTTATAAATTAGTAAAATAATAATTATGTATATATAAGAGCAAAAATTTGTCTTTTTTTTGTTTACTTAAAAAAATCACAATAAAAGGAACCAAAAACGAAAAAAACTCGATTTTCAGAAATGCTGGTGCAATGCTATTTATTTTTATAGATTTGGAACGGAAAATAATAGTTCAAGAGCTCGGTGCAGGCGGCAATACACTATTTTCTGTAAGGCTAGGCTATAAATCTGTTTCCACCTAATAAAGCCTTACACAAAATGAAGTGAGGGGTCCTGTAGTGAACTCTCTGACTAAAAAGCCTTGAAGCTCGCGCAGTGCCGTTCGTCATTGTCATCGTCGACAGACTATAAATTGTCCTTGTCGACAAGTTCAAAGTCATCCGAGTCATCGCTGTCCATCCTAGAATATCTGTTTGAGGACGGTTGACCAGGGCTTCCGGGCATGAGAGACCCGATAGCACCACCGATCGACCCGAGGGCGTTAAATGCGCTGCTCGACCAGCCTGGATGAGATTTTGGCTGCAGCGGCGCGGACGGTAACAGTTGTTGCTGCGTTCTATCCTTGCCAGGAATATCTATCAAACAAAACGGGTCATTATTTCAACATTCCATCAAGCCCTATGAGGTGGTTGATGCATGTCCGCTTACTTCTGGGTAGGAATTCATCATCGCTGGAATTCGAAGACGACGAGTCTGTTATATCAGGCGGGACGTCGAGGATTGAAGGCAGCGTTTTTCCTTGGCTGCCTTCGTCGCTGGAACTGTCACCGCCGTTGTTCATGGCCCCCTCTGGTAACCACACATCTGAAATTAAATGGAAAAGCAATTTTTTAATGCTTGAATGATAAAGTAACGCAGATTCAAGCAAGAAGAGACAAAAAAAATATGATAAACATTTTATTGAATTCATAGCTTAAAATTAAAATATCAACGCCAATGTGTTTCGTATGGAAGTACAATGACCTTTACTAAACAGCAATGTAAAAAGTAGAAGGTAAAATTTCACATAAATCAGAATATCCATGATCTTTAAACAGAATTTGAACTTTTTAAGTTCGGTACTACTACCCTAAACAGTACATGTGATATTCGAAATAAAAGGTATAATTACAAATGTTTTAACTATAAATGTTATTAAAAGTGATTGGATTATTTGGAAAGTAATTTCGTTTTTTCCCAACAGAGGACTTGATTGTATTTTTTTGCAGCCAACTTCACATTTAATCCGCATAATCATTATATATGTTTACAGCTGATATAGCAAATGGTTTGCTTGTAAAAAAGTTCGACTGATTCTATGCAATAGTTTTTGGTTGATACCCTTACAAATATGGAAAGTGAAAAGCAGCATTTTTGGCATATTTTACTTTTTAAGGTAAAAATGCTGTTCAAGCAAGAAAAAAATTATCCGATGTGTATGGAGAAGTTGTATTGACAGAACGCCAGTGCCAAAACTGGATTTTTTTAAATTTCGATATGGCAATTTTGATGTTGAAGATGCACCACGTTCTGGAAGGCCAGTTGAAGTTGATAGACACAATAAAGGAATTAATTGATGCAAACCGGCGAATACAACTCGAGAGATCACTGAGAGATTAAATTTATCGAATTTGATCATTCATGATCATTTGAAACGCCTAGGTTTAATCTCAAATCTTAATATATGGGTTCATATGGAAAGAAATTTGTGCCGTCGCGTTGACGTCTGTGATCTCAAACGTCAAGAAAATTACAGGGGACGAGAAATAGGTTGTCTACAACAATGTTAAACGCAAGAGATCATGGAGTAATAAAGATAAACTGGTTCAAAGCACTTTGAATGCCAATATTAATTTAAAAAAAGGTGATGCTATCTGTTTAGTGGAATTTCAAAGGAATCGTTTTTTTTTAAGCTTTTACCGGACAACATAACGATCAATTCCGAAGTGTATTGTCATCAGCTGGACAAAATGAATGATTCACTTAAACAGAGAAGGCCAGAATTGAACAATAGAAAAGGTGTAGTGTTCCACCAAGATAATGCGAGACTTCATACAAGTTTGTTAACTCGCCAAAAGCTTTTACATCTTGGATGGGATGTACTGCCACACCCACTATTTTCTCCAGATCTGGCACTTTCTGATTATTATTTGTTCCGGTCTCTATAAAAAAATTTAGACGGTAAATTTACTTCAAATAAGGAGGTCAAAATTCACTTGGATCAGTTTTTTGCAAAGAACAAAAATGTTATGAACGTGGAATCATGCTACTGCCAGAAAAATGGCAAAAAGTATTGGACCAGAATGGACAATATATAATTCAATAAAATATTTAGTCACTATAAGAAAATCATCTTTCATTTTCATAAAATAAAAACAAAATTCCTTTCCAAACAATCCAATAGATAGAGGCGTAAAGTTTGAAAAGGTGTAAATGTGACAAGGTTTATTTAACAATCTTCTACCAGGCTGTAAATAAGAAAGGGTAATTTTTGTATACACAATACACGTTTATTGTATGAAATCTATTTTATTCGATGTATTGGCCATTGCATTTTTCCCTCCTCTCTGGCGAGTGGATGCCATGCCAAAAAACTGTTGCTTTTTTAAAACAAACCAGTCATCGAGCCATTTTTGTAAGAAGTGAAACGCTGCTCAGCTAGTGCGTGTCCCATTGATGCAAATAAGTGAAAGTCAGACAGAGCCAAGTTTTTCTTTGACCAGTTTTGCTGTGTGTGATGGTGGATTATCATGAAGAAATATCACTTTGTGTTGCCTTTTTGATATTCTTGTGGTTTTTCAAACAAAGCTGATTCAAATCAATCATTTGTTGTCGATAGCGTTCAGTATTAACAGCTTCACTAAGCATAATAGATCACACCCTTTTGATCCCATCAAACACAGAGCATTGTCTTCTGTCCATAGCGATTTGGCCTTGCAGTCGATGTCGATGTACGACCTTTGACGCTTAGGATTCTCAAAATAGATCCACTTTTCATCGCCAGTCACAATTCGATGAAGAAATGACTTTCTTTTGTACCTGGAGAGCAGCATTTCACACGTGGTTTTTTGCTTTTCTTTAATCACATGAAACCTTACATCTTCATCCAACTATTCGCATAAAAGTAATTGAGAGATTTGAAACCTTTTATTTTGATTATGCAATGTGTTGTTTTAGCACCTGCACCAGCTGGAAAGGTAATAAATAGGTGACTGGAAATAATTTTCATATGCCCCTCACAAAAAACTAAGTAATATTCCACTGATTAGCTCCAAGTCATCTTCACTCAATATTTATTTTTTTATTCCTTTGAACTTCTACAGACAAATAGATGTGTGGAGAAAAATAGACACTATTTATACTTTGATGTAATAAAAAAGCAATGACATCATCATGGCACAAAAAACAAACATATTCGTCATTTTTTAAATTGACTATTAAACAAACATTTGTGGATTACATTTGTGGTATACCTGAGATTCTGTCGACCTCCATCTTTGATACTGGCACCTCATCGGCCTTATTCAACTCCGCCATGACTTGCGGTGATAACTCTGGCATGAATCCCTCTACTTCTCCATCGGAATCTGTAATTGAAGTGAGATTTTTAATGGTCAACCTATTTTGTAGAAATTTAATCCTTTTCTACCTGTGTGAGGGTACAGCCCTTTCAAAGTTGACATAACCTTTGGAGCGAGTCCCGGTACGATCAGGACCATCATGATCAGGATGTACATTACGACGACACCGCTTATCATACTGCCGATGATAGCGGTTGCGACCAGCGCACAACTCACCACCAAGCAGAACTGTAAATAAAATAAAGCATCAAATAAGTTATGGAGCACGGGATAAAAGTGATTTTGAAATATATATTTGTCTCATAATGTCGTCAGAAACTTATGAAGTTTGAGGGATTCTCGTTTCGTTCATTGAACCATATCCCTTTTTTCAGTGATTTTGCAGGAGTTAATATTGCTTATCCGCAAATACGCTTTTACAGGCAAATTCTGCAAGAAAAACTGGGTATTTGCAAGCTTGCATGCAACCGGCATTTAGTTGGCTGGTGACGCCCTGTCCATTCGGTTGGTTGCGTTGTCGAATGCACTGGAAAATTCTGTCTCGTGTTTTTGATAACACGGATGAGATCACGGGGAATTATAAAGCAATGACGATGATTACAATGGCAGTTCTAGTTTTAAAAAAGGTCTGTATGATTAACTTCCTTCTTTGAATATTAAAAGACGAAAATGGCAACACAACTGAAAATTTTGCATTTTTTAAAATATCAATAATTTGTATGTTCGTCTATAAATTTAATTGGTACCTACCTATATATTATTAAGTAAGCAAACGTAATACAATTTGCATTATTTCAATGTGTCCATATTTATTGTAGTCATATAATTCCTTGTGACGTAAGGAGTAAAACCCCGATATTTGAAAATTCAATATCCGCGAGGTTTTTAAGGAGCGCATGTCTCGCGAAAACTGTGGCAGAAGTGAAGCAAGACATAGCATTGTCCATCTTGAGACTGTTCATTCCTGCGATGAATTTCCCGGAAAACGAAAAAGAAAATGATGAAAATGTCCAACCTGCGGGGGATTGCGCTCTCTGAGGAGAAGCAGGCACTGAGCACGGTCGGCGAGCCACTGCCGGGCTCGCTCGGCCGCCGCTCGCAGCGCCGCACCATTCGCATCACTGCGCGGGAGCCTCCCTCGGGGAATCCCCTCGCGCCTCGCCAGCCACGCCGACGTCCCTTCCGCCGACAAGCAACACAGAGCCGACGCAAACACAACTCCCAACAGACGCAACCCCAGATGCCAGATCAACCTAACAGACAAAATTAACACGAATGAACCGTATAATTAAACTACTTACAGGTCGTAAAGCCAATATCGATAGATAGAAGACAGTTTAAATGATAATAAATTAATAGATGTAGTCAAGATCAAGAAGCCTCTCCAGGAAAAACAAAAAAAAAGACAATTGTGCACTGCATAATAAATCAAGTACCTAGATTTTAAAACAACACTTCCGTTTTTTGGTTGAAATTTTTAATCCACTGTTTCCGTGCTATTTCAATAATTAGAATATAAGTCAATACAGAGGAACACTACTAGTCCTGGCATAGAATTGATTTAAAAATAACGCTGGATTTTTTAAATAAATTAACATACCTTGCGATTGGGTATTACTATGGTAAAAGTGACTTCGTAACAAACCTCGGCGAAGAGATGCCGAATTTAAAAATACATAATGAAAAAGTTTACTTTAAATAGGCATTTTTTTTTTGCAAACCTATCGGAATCACTCAAATCCAGAAACTTTCACCGTACCAACTCCTAAACTGATAAACCTATATGTTGGAATTATGTCTATAGTGTAACTAATTGAGCACTACAACTTTCCTTTATACAAAAAATATATAATTGTGTAACAGTTTTTTCAGTGAAACAGTTTTTTAGCTCTTCTGTAAAAAAGTACTCGCATGGATTAACCTTTGGAGCGCCACGCACTGCATACGCAGTTGAGCCATGAGTGCGATTTCTCTGTATTTTTATGTTCAGAATGGAATTATGTCCCTTCGTCTTTTATTATTATCGCCTATCTTCAATATTCCAATTTCTGGATTTATGGCTACGGATGAAGGTATCATTATACTCTCTTGCCTCTCGCAAACTCAGTGCAATGGCACTCCAAGAGCTAATATTGCTCTTTTAATATGTATCAATTCAACTTCACAGAAGTTTTTTTTTAAATATTTATGTGTTAAAATAATTGGAGAGCTAACAAGTGTTATCAACCAGTTCAGTTCAATTAATTATTCCCAAGAACTTCTTCCATATGTACAAAGTAATACTATACTTAAGAATCTAATAAACACAGTATAGTAAAGGCAACAGTAAAAATGTAAAACAAACACAAAACAACCTTGTTGATGTATTAATAATTTTTAATATTAAATACATTTTATTTGAGAAACTAGACCAAGTCATACGTTATCTAAAGTTCTAAAGTAATATAAATAAACATTAAGGCTGTTTTCATTATATACACATTGCAAGGTTGTTGATTCACTCTGGTTGTTTATTTTGCGATGGTAATGAAAAGTCCCTGACAAGTAGGATTTTTTTTATATTTCAATTAGCGTGAAAGACAAACAACATAAATTATATAGAAGTATTCCAAAGCAATGAAGAATAATCCGACTAAATAGTTAATTTCATTAATGGTTGATAAAGTGAATGTAAAAACAAGATAACCTATTTAATGGAAACATTGCGATATTCATATCGCTGATAATAGGCTATCGAAAATATACAAACTTAGCAAAAATAGAACGTAAATAAAAACAAGTGAAACATATTGGAATAAATGTGATGCAATAGGCCATTCAACATAACACAATAGTTGGTAAATATGTTGCCTGATACCCAATGGACTCGATTGGGTTTCTTCATGAACTAAATTTGGAAATTAGTTCATTCGAATGGGACAGGGTAATGTGTTAGAGCGGAATGTGAAATCAACAGTTATCACTTTTTCACAATAAAACTAACCATCGAAAAAAAAATAGTTAAATCTGAGACTGCACCAAATGTGTCAAAAAATTATTCAGATGGCTATAAGTCCAATAGGTAGTTTTGGTGCGGGAAAATCGACAATCTTTCATTTCACATTCCGCTTTAACGTATAGCTCTGTCTCGTTCGCATGAACTAATTTCCAAAATTAGTTCATAAAGAAATGCAATCGAGCCCAGTGGCATGCACCGCATAAAGCCATAAAACCACCGTCTGCCCAAAAGTAGTACTTACAAGTACATTTTCTATTTTAGGGCGTGCAAACAATTTGCACGCTCTGGCCATATGCAGTCTTTATGGGTCATTCTCGTGGAAGTGCAAAAATGTAATTTTAAAAAATCTAATAAGATTTAACTTGATCCATATTAAACTTTATTTAGTAACATTTATAATGCAGAAGAGTGGGCATGCAAAAACATAAAAAAAAAACAAAAAAAACAACTGCTTTCAGGGGCCAAAAAATATCATTCAGAGAACGTATTTTCAGATTTATTTTTTCATTGTTCAAAAGATATAAAATTCAACAAGCTTGTTGCACAAACTCCAATTATATATAAAAAAAAGAAATCAAATTTAGAAGTTTTTTCATTATGGTTTCCTTAACATTGTTTCAGGAATGTATGCGTTATTTCGGGAACGAGAATCATTGTCCGAGAATGTTCCTGAAATAATAATCTACACTATTGTTTTGATAATATTCCGCTTACTAGGGTGCTTTGTAATAATCTCAATACAAAATGTGCAGCATTTATATGTCATAACACCCTTAACATTTTTATATTACACTTTAAAAACAACTTGTATGCGTTCCCGTAATGGCTATAAATGATGCACCCCAAGTAAATAATAATTTCAACTTACTATCGAAATACAATAAAGACTTGCGATGATTATTCTATTCGAGTTGCGACAAGTTACTGATGCAGCTAGTGCCTCTACTTCCAAAAGAACCAAAGTATTGTTGATATGAGGTTGCGTTCACTACATGAAACAACATACTGTTGATGGCTTGTATCATATGAATATTTTAAATGGCTACCTAAATAATTTATTCGCTATTTACATTTATTAATATTTCTTTTGAAAATAGCCTTACAGGAGTTTTTAAGTATGGTATCTATATCATTCATTCATTAGGGAATTTCTGTTAACGGATGTGTTCCCGAAATTATATTTTGAGGTTGTTTGGGGAGGGTAAAAATCGACACATTTTATAAAATATATTTTCTTAATAATATAGGCTTAAAATACAACTATTCTTTCTGATGGTTTCATTTAAAATACAAGGATTTTGCTTATTAACGTTTGGTTCCAATTGAAGTGTTGCACCTCCATGAAAACGACCCATATACTGCACCGAGGTTTTGTGTCTTCGCTGCACCACTGGTGCCTAATTATGCCGTAAATTAGTAATGCTGCTCGTCCATCAAACCGCCATGTTTTCTTTCTTCTCTCTCAGGTACACATATACCTAATAATTTATGTGTTCTCCGTCATTCCTCAAACATCGAGTTTCCTACGGATGCTCGATCGGGAGGTGCATCATTCACTCCACCTTTGAGGAACAGCAAGTCAGGATAAAATGGCAGACATAAGAAATTATCATTTGGATCTTTATGGAATCGAGCTATCGCTGTTATTAGTATCTAACTGCTGAATCGTGATGAGAGGTTATCAAAAAACGCACACTCAGCATTATAACGTACATAAAAATATGCCATGCGGGAAAATCCACGATCAAATTCGTCATAAGGTCAAGGGCGTTCATTAAAACACACGATCTCAGATTCAAAATGGAAAATCGAAGTGCGTCGGAAAATATCTTAAAATACTCACAAAAAGAAAACGTTCACAGCTCCGATGACGGCTCCCGTGACGGCGGGGGTCCTCCACATTATCACATCTTCTACGGTGCCCATGTACGGCTGGAAAAGCCACGAGAGGCGCTCCTCAAACGTTTTCGGGGGACGAAACCTGCGCCATTTGAATATGCGCTCGAAGGCGCGCGACACGAACGACATGATCAAACGAAAAATGCAGCGACCGATATTTTTAGCATACCAAAATATTTACACTGTCACCACACAACAGACGGCCGACGCGCGGTCACACGAGACGGAAGGAGCCCATGCAATATTCACGAGATTTTCCGGACGAACAATGATGACATTATGCGACGTTCGGTTTTACAACACAAGGTCTTCGTTTACCGCGCGTTTATCACAATAAATTTGCGAATTATTACGCATCGCCTTATGAAAAACCTTGAACGCAATCGCCCGCCTCAGCTGATTTTCCACAATGGATACCGGGTGTTGCCACTTGGCGTGAAAAGTCCTCAATTTTCTTTCACACAGGATAGCTTTTCTCGTAGACAGAGGAAAAATAAATGTATTAGAACCGTTTATTTACTGAATACTTTATTATCGTATCGATTTATTGGTTTTTCCTGAACGTTACAAGGTCTATGTTTTTTTCCGAAGGTACTACGATAAAAAATCTGTCGCTCTTTTCTTCATAATGTTACCATAATCACAAAAGTCCGCTGTCAAAACCAACAAACGTCACCGACGCACAATCGCTGTCAACAACTCTATTACTTTTCTTCATCCGTAAACAGATCACTTCACTTCTCGTTTATTTATAGCACGAAAACAGTTAATCGATGCCGGTTCGTCCGCTGAATCAGATCATGTGAAATTAGAGGAATAAAAGGCGTGGTTCAACGATGTCCAAGTCTCCAACGATCGACAAGACGAAGCTGCCGCCTAACAGTACGGACGATAAGCGGCCGTTCAGCACCGAAAATCATTCGAAGAAAGCGCTGAGCAATCTCAACGCTCTGAGGAAGCATTCTCGGTTTTGTGATGTGGAATTAGTCTCGGGCAACACAGTAGTTAAGGTAATCACTTCTTTCCTTATATTTAGACCTTGCATAAATTGAGCTACCACTACGACCACGCCTTTGATATATTAGTAATATTAGAAATACCGCTAACGAGTCATGGTTGTTCCCTTTCTGCGGGCAGTACGGTGGTGCTAGTAAATAAGCAAATACAAACGGAGTTGCCATGGAATTCATCGACCAGAGTCGGGTCCATCATAATACTATTGTTACACTTCCGGGGGGTGAGCGGTGGACACCGGACTAACGACTGGCTGTGATAGGTTTAGAACAGCTGTCTTGCCACATGTTAGCGTACACCTTACCACCTGTTCAGTCCCTCTTCGAAGCCATAGAATTTGAGATGCGGAAATCGCAGTTTTGGATATTTTTCTAGGAAGGAGTTAATTATTTTCCTAGAGCGACCAAGTTTCATAAAGAGGTTTAAACAGAGATTTGGCTGGGAGGCCACGAGCGCCAAATTCCACCGCGTGAAGGCGAACAGTGAAACCTTTTCCGGTGACGGCATTTGCGAGATCATGGTATTTATTTAATTTGTACTCACGTCATTTTGGGATATTTGATTCCCATGGAACAATTTATTTATTTTTTCATAGAATATAGATTACGTTACATTTTTTGAATTATTTCTTTATATATAAAAGTCACGAAAGGGCATTACTTCATCGGGATTACATCACCTGACTAGGTGTAGGGTCACAGGGGGCACAGTGGAACGAAAAACATATTTCGATTTTTAGAAAAATCAACTTTTATTCAAACATCAT
>JAOPUG010000215.1:1629501-1643823 GCA_027564375.1 Micropterix facetella
TTATAAAGTAATTGATACAGTCAGCAATATTGAAGACTATATTGAAGACACCATCCACAAGAATGCTTGAATTCCCTAAATCTTTTTGGCCTGCCACCACACGATTTGATAATGGAGATCGGCACACACATCTGTTGAGAAATTAAAGCCCACCTAACATGTATAATGGCACAATACTATTAATAAAAGACTTACGAGATCATTTAATCGTAGCGACCATTCTAACCGGGCCAGCAGCCGGACAACTAGCGTACATTTCGCTTATTTCCGATGATCCCGACGAACTTATACCATTAAAACGCTTGCAGTTTTCTTAAAATTAGATAGGTGTCATATTATACTTGTTTCTCCTATTTCCACTAAAACCTGAATATCTAAAAGAATTGAAAATAAAAATATTATTCCCTGCTAAACCAAAAAAAGTTGTTTGATTTTAAATTCATCTACTGACGATTTTTTTATGAATATAATATTCTGAATGTACTGAATGAGCTGTACTTGAAACTGATAATGCTATATTTTTTGGAAGAAGAAATCTTCATCCTTTCTCTTACAAAAATAAAAGCAGGCCAGTCGTCGAGGAAATTTTGCCGTGGAAGGTAAAAATATCTTCATTATTACGGATACAGGTTGTGTTTATTTTGATTCTATGTTTACATACTGTTTTATTTTGATTCTATGTTCGCCCGAGCCGGATCTAACAGAACCCAACTAACATAAAAAACAAGCCTCTATATCTGGCTGCTTTCCGGAGGTTGTCTGACGATGGCCGGTCTATTTTGGGCACGACCACCCCTTTTTATCCATCCTTTTGCAAAGTTTTGGAGGTATGGCCTTGTCACGCCCATTCTGGCTTGTCTATAATTAATTATTCTTAAGTAAGTACCTAGGCGTATCTTAATTTTGACTACTCTTTACAAATATATGAATTACACGATTACGATTTCTAATCTATGTTCTTCCGTTTCATAGGCGTTCACGTCTCATCCGTACAATACTATTTCCTATATACTTAGTTAATTTACATCTGATTTAAATACTTAAATTCTGTATGCGAATATGCTGCTAATTATCATCTTTATTTACTCTGAACCTTAGTTTCAGACCAAATCTGATTCATGCCTTTAAGTATAATAAACCTGCATAATAATTATCTGAGCCGATTTCGGTGGTGTTATCGTCATAAATATTACAGAGCAATTTACAACGTACTGTCTGGCTATGGATATAGATGCCCACGGAACTGTCTTTAGGGTGTTGTAGTGTATTATTCGCCGCAGTGCAAGAATAGCACCGTATGGGATGCATTTCTTGCAGGATTCGAAAGCCTGAACATGTTAAAATAGTCAAAGTTATTCACTAGCCTTTCTTTGAATAACCAAATAATTTTATTTGTCTATTTGTTGATCTGATTTCGCGAGATTTCTGTATTTAACTCTAACAGTTATCACGAGAACTTTTTACCTACCTACGTATCTATCGCCCTAACAGACTAGTATTTGTAACTGGGTCACAGACTGGATGACCCGGATGCTGCATCATTTGTGGGTATCCATAGTGATGAGTTCACTGTGTGAAAATGGGCTACGATGAGAGGACAGAGACTAACGAGCTCCATGTCAGAGGTAGTCGACGTCGCGGTGCCGCGTTGAACACGACTCTAGGCGTCTAGTGAAAAGTGTCAACTCCATTGTCGCTGTAAAGCCTGCTGGAGCACAATTAACCTTTGAGGTGACTACCTCTTTAAAATAGTGAAAAACTGACATTTTGCGATCAAATTTAAGTCTCACGCGTGAATTTTAACAAAAATAAAAATATGAGTCTTGTAGCAAATTAGGTACTCAATATTTAATACTATGATGCGAAATTTCAATATTTTGTTTTTTTCTAAATAAAAATAAGTAAAAGCTGAAGTCGTCACCTTTTAGTATTTTGCTTTCTTCTTGGAATCTATCGGGGCAAACAAATTGAAACTATATTGGTAAGACGTTCCAAGTAAATGATTAAAATGTGATGAAAACATATTTTTCATTCTTTTAAATTTTTCATTATAATCATTCAAAAAACCAAAAGATATATTATTTGTCACGCGAGATTTCAGAAAAATGTTAACTCTAGTCCTTTGGTGTATTGCGCCCCGCTGGTCTTGCCGTAAGAATGGGACCTCCGCGCAAGCAATAATACAGGCCTCGTAGCTCAGTGGGTAGTAGCCCTGCCTTCTACGCTAGAGGTCGTGGGTTCGATTCCCACCCAGGTCTGGGTGTTATATAAAACATATATAAGTACTATATCAGTTATCTAGTACCCATAGTACAAGCTTTGCTTAGTTTGAGCCTAGATAATGCTGTGTAATGTTTTATAAAAAAAAAAAAAATAGACTTTAGGTGTATTGCGACCTGCTGGTGTTTTCCTTGGTGCATCATTCCGCTTTATTTAGCTAACAGCTTAATAATTCTTATATAAATTATTAAGATTTCTATAATTATTATTATTTAGCTGTATACTGCCAATGTGGCAAAATAGTTATCTGTAAGGCCACTTCGGCGGATGAAAGTAAATGTAATAATAATAAAAAATAAGATCTGTATGACAAAAATAAACATTAATCTTACATTATATTAAATCTAACCTCCTAACAAAAAATCTTGATAAATAAAGTAATAAGGAAGCCCAGCGGGGTAGGATTAATTCCTGCGGTAGGTTTTTGGGCGAAAGGTTGAGATTCTCACCATAGGTAAGCGGCTTACCGTTACAAGATATTAATTACGCAAATTCAATCTCCTAAAAATTTCATGAAGCCAATTTAGCAATTCGCGCTCGCTGGCAACAAGGGAAAATGTAATGAAATTTTGCGGTTCAACCGCATGTAATTGCCCCAATTTAATTTATTGTATCTATGAAATATATGAGTAGGTATGACCTAAATATATAGAGGTACACAATCTCTGTTGACTACTTCTTGAAGACGTATTGTAGTATATGAAGTAAATCGACACGGCGACGCCAGCAAGTTTGAGTACCTCATTGTTATTCAGGAAAGCTGCACTAAAATTCATGCCACGAATGGTTATCGACGTTATAGGAGTTCTAGCACCGACGTTATAGGAGTTCTCCAAAAGTGGAAAAGTATAAAGGGGTCATGAATCTAACGGTCAATAGAGCATTCAGGTGGTTGTAATAATGACATAACTTATGATCATGTGAAGTAAGACAAATCCAAGCTTTATACAAAATATGCTTTGTCCAATGGATAGCACATTAGTATGCGAATTAACCTAATTGTAAACGCGTGTAACAATTTTGAAAAATATATTTATTGGCCATCAAAATCTTTACATGAACTAAAATGGATATATTGCTGAACATTTTTCCAATTGGCAATATACATTTTGTTCAAATGGCTATTTCGTATTCAGTGGCTCGATTGCGATTCTTTCAACACCCCTTGTTACCTTTTGGGTTTTGCCACTCTCAAAATTACCGTAATTTTACACAAAACTTGGCAAATGGAAATATTAGCCAGAAGAGAGACAAATTTTAAGGTATTATTATAGTGTAGGTCTTTTTTGTAACATTTAAAAATAAAATATTGCATCAATAAGCTGCTATTATTTTTGCAACTCATAGTATTGCCATTTTATACCAAGTGCTTTTGACTATTATATTTTAAATTTGACACTGCCCGGTATAATTGGATATTCACTAAATAGTGGTTTTAATATGGTGTATCCTGAAATCCAGGTTAACAGATAATCTTACCCCCCTAATTCGCAACGTTTGTAGTTTTTGTTTATTTCCAAGTTTTCAGTTTGTAATTTTAAGTTTTTTTTGTTTGTCTATTGTGTATTAACTGTTGCAAATAAATAAATTTATTATTATTATTATTAATAATATATTATCTGAATGTAATAGTGATGGGCGATTCTGGAATTAATGGAAGTCGATTCTGAATATATTACCGAATGTATGTATCAATATCATGTGTACTATCTGCCGAGCACTTTTGAAGAGGATTTTTCCTGAAAACTGAGCCGAAACTAAAGCACCTCGTTCCCTGAAAATGTGTGCACACACGAAAACAAATGTGAACATGGCTGCATTTGCATTGCTCATTAATAGACGTGTCAAATCGTCAAATGTACAAACCGTATATTGCAATTCTGTTCATTAGTGTAGATGAACGCGATGTAAAATATTTGAAAACCATAGTAGATACCTATGTCAAATAGCATTGCCAAAAATTTGACGCGCTCCGGCGCCGTAAGTTTGTCAAATTTGGATTGTAATAGGCGCGCATTTAAATCCCACGGGGAATTTGTCGATGAAGATTCAAATTATTTAACTGCAGAGTCAAACAGGTGGACGGTCACCATTAGAAACAAGATGAAATTTAGTAGTTACTAGTAGTTTAGTAGTTTCTGCAGCTTAGAAGCTAAAAACTGCATAATTAAGTAAGGTAACTGTTGATTATCAGGCGATCATCAATCACCCTCCTTTTCCCTCGGCGGAAATAAGGGTTGGGTTACCGGCGAAAGGGCGAAGAGGGACTGCTCGCTAAAATCGATTCTATTTGAGATTCATTAATCACATCCACACTTTATTGCTACTAATTAATTACGACGCAAACTCATGATAACTTGATAATCAAGCGTTAATTGCTGAAGGTTGACGAATTTTAAACTGGTGGCTTTGTGATTAGGCTCGACCCTCATTAGTGGCCGTCCATAATAGCATTTTCGCACCTATTCATACATGCATATGGTTTGAATACTCCAGAAAATTAGGTCACTTAATCATGACCGTTTATAATTCACCAATTCAACCGAGCCGCCGGTATCATATATAGGTTTCGCCAAAGTTCTTGGTCTATCGCCCACAAGCTCAAATCACACGTATT
This sequence comes from Micropterix facetella, assembly GCA_027564375.1. Lineage (NCBI taxonomy): Eukaryota > Metazoa > Arthropoda > Insecta > Lepidoptera > Micropterigidae > Micropterix > Micropterix facetella. Next base: position 1,634,399 of record JAOPUG010000215.1, read on the forward strand.
GAATTTATTTAACACCAACGCACCGAAACCAAAACGAGATAGAAATCCCTTAAACCTATGAGAAAGAGCCAGTAGCGTTCCGTTTATCCGTTCTCTCTTACTTCGTGGCTTCTGTCGGCATGCGCCGTTACAGTCAGACGCGTATTGTATTGAATAATAATACGGATTGTTTTGAGTTTCCATTTGGCAATCAATTAAATATTTCCGCGATCAAAACAGATCAATTGTATATACTGATGAGACATGTATCTACTGCTATTCTTATTTCTAAATCCACTATTCCTAAATCATGGGCATGCAGTCTTAAAAGGGCCTCAACATGCTTATTTCCAAGGGACAACATATAATAGTGGTTTCCACTGGATAATAGTAATGGGTTTTGTACCCAATGCAGTGCTGGTATATAAATCCTCCTGAAAATGACTTAAAGAAAAGCTTATTCCAAATTTGAAACCTAATTCAGTCGTAGTGATTGTGATAATGCTCCTTACCACAACTTACCAAGGAACCCAGCACCAACGTTCAACTCTAGAAAAGCAATTATGCAATAGTGGTGATGCAACAGTGTACCACCCGCCTGCAATTGTACTCCTTGGCAATGAAGATAATTTGGATTCAGATTACCCTGGCAATAACTCAGATTACCCTGGCAATTAAGTGCAACGACTATAAGTCAAGGGAGTCGAAATCAACGTCCCAAATTCACAAAATGTTACTATACGCCTATAAAATTATAATTTTGCCTCACAATAATTTTCGGAAATCTAGGAATCGCTTAAAATATTTTGTTTTACATACAAATGAAAGGATTTGAAGTTTATCCCATTTTTCTAGTAAGCTTTAGATGTAGTACCACAAACACCTTGAATTGTTTGCATTCTTTTCATCTTTTCCGCAATTAACTTAAATACCGTTTATTCTACAGAGAATTTTTTTCTATTAGAAATTGTAGAGCATAAAATTTTGTATCGATTAAGTACCAATTATTAAAATTTCCCCCAGTAATAAGCAAGATATAATAAGTAATAACAGGAACAGAATATACATCGGCAACTTTGGTCCGTCCCGTGATTGGTAATCACTGACTTATCCAAAATGGCTTAAAACCTATTCCAATAAGTTTTTCTCGTCATCACGATTCCAAATATCTGACCAGCGTATATACCCATATACGCTGGTCAGATCCTCCTCCATGCCAAGTAAACCAGGATACACCTGCAGCAGTACCTACAGTGGCCTAAAACATATTCCAACAAGTTTTTCTCGTCACCAGGATTCCAAAAATACCCATATAAGCTATGCCTGCTCTACCTTTTGGTCAGATCCTCTTCCAGGCCAAGTAAACCAGGACGCACCTGCGGTAGCACCCATAATGGCTTAAACCTAATCCAACAAGTTTGTCTCGTCACTGCGATTCCAAAACCACCCATATACACTATGCTTGTTCTACCTATAGGTCAGATCCTCCCCAGGCCAAGCAAACCAGAATGCACCTGCAGCAGTACCTGCGGGACTGATCGAATTGGGAATCGGAAACTGGTGGTGCTTAGGATCACCTAGGGAGGTCGCATACCAAATTTGATTAAGATCGGTCACGGGAAGGCTTCGGCCATACGGACAAACAAACAAACTCACAAATGCACAGCATGCATCAGACTATATGGCCTGTCCTACGTAATACTACGGACGAGCCAAAAAGGAAATTTATTGTTAAATCAATATGGCCCGGCAATGGTCAAGAAATCAATTTAATAACAATAAGTACAGGGGAATTTATCCAGCTTAACGTTGTATGGCAACGGCAATATGGCTGTTGTTGTTTTTTTTTGTTGGACCTTGAATCGTCCATTTTTTTCCTCTTCCTCATTCATGGAAGGCAATCTCATCCATATCTATTCGTTCATCGTATTCTGTTTGTGGCTCTTCTTCCTCCGCGGTATTAGTGCATATCGCACCTTTGCAGTAGTAGCATATTACTGAACATTTAGGCCAGCTCTTTCTACAATTACAACCACTTTTGCACCCGTTGCATACTTGCATGACAGTGTTTTATGGATGACTGGAAGTAAACCATGCCTCGATGATTTCCAACAACAATCAGTGGGATTCATTACCTGACCATTCTGATTCTTACAAATCAATGTTGTTTGGCTGCATGTTCCGTTGGCGGGAGAGAAGCGAGCTTGAATTGTGTTTTCATGAGGTATTTTGCAAAACGTCATATCGCAAGTTGTGCAGTGCGGTGGCTTTGTAATACTGGTCATTGCATAGGGTGGCAATACATTTCTGCCTCGTAGCACTTACTTCCTAAAGCGTAGCATGCTGGTTATTGATATTTAGATGGGTGGGTTTTTCCAAAAGCTTGACATATTTGAGATCTCAGGAGAAAGATAATGTTCTTCACAGTCGACGAGTATTTGGTCAAGTAATGAGTCTGACTACTCGGTGACTACTAGTCAGTATACTGTGGCGTGAGTCGCGACGGTGGCTGCTTGGTACCGACGTACTGTAACACGTACAAGTATTTCGAGTATTTATTTATTGGGGGTGACTATCCATCCTTGGGCGTGAGGATGAATGACTTCATTTTATGTCAGTCCGACCGGGGTCAGCCCTTTTTTGCACGATTGCGAGTGTACTTTAGACTTTTTCCTTTTTATTTACTTACACATAATACCGATAACTTTGATATAGGCTGGTAATTCGAGACGTTTGACTTGTCTCCGCTTTTGAAAAGTTGTGTTACCAAAGCATTTTTTCCACAGCGAAGATATAGTGCCTCTTTGGAGATTTTTTTATATATAATCGTAATATATAGTTACGTTGTATTGCTGTGGCGTAACGTGTAGACGCTGTGTAAGGCTGGGCGGCGGCGGTGCGGGAAAGGTAGGGCGGGAAGAGGGGGTGGAAGGAGTGGGGGAGGTGTGAGAGGGAGAAGGAGGGATAAATGAGGGGAGGGGTGACCTTTACTTGTTTTGCTTAGATTTATTATTTTTAGGTGGGCTTGCCCGACAAAATAATTTATTTTATTAGTTAGTTGCTGCGCACCTGAGGCGCCCGTCAAATAGATCGAATTTCTAATATTACAGGGGCAGCCCCCCCCCCCCCGCCGCGCCACCGTAATCCCCCTTCTTCCCCGCCGCCAGCACTTCCGCCACTACAGCGTCAGTGATGAGCGTAACCATGCACTCTTATATATGTATAAAATCGATCTTTATTGATTTAGCAAAAGTTGTCCGATTGGATTTTCTAACAATCGTTGATTTTCATAAATAAGTTTCCCACGTAAATACGTCCTTAGGACGCGTCCTGTGAGCGTCATCCCAGCGTACGGCGTTAGCTGAAAACATAAAAAATATTTGATTTCAAAATCGAGCTTAAATTGAAATGTCAATTATGTCAGATGTGAAGGTAAGCTAAACACTACCCACTTTGTTTTTGTGCCGAATGATGTCCGTCGTGACGATAAAACTATCATTCGGATCAAATATGATTAAATCTGCGTCCGCGTTCGGTTTGATGGAGCCCTTCCGGTGGTCTAGTTTGCAAAGAGTTGACGGCCCGCCGCTGATCATCTTTGATATGTCCGTCAAAGTTAGGCCTCGTTTGCGTCCCTCGGTCCACAGCAAGGACAGGCCGAACTGCAGAGATGATATTCCGCCCCAAGCCGTTAGAAAGTTTGCAGTTTTCAAATTTGGCGTGCACGGGGAATGGTCGGAAACAACGATGTCGATGTCGCCCGCTATCAGGCCTTTCCACAGAGCTTCCTGTAAATCATTCTTAATTCAGGTTAACCATTTTAAATATGCTTTTGAATTGAAATATACTTACTTTGTTTTTCGCAGAACGCACCGGCGGTGCACATTTAAAATCTGAGCGTTTTACCGGAACAGTTTCAGCTTCGAGGGTCAAGTAATGGTAGCAAGTTTCAGCTGTTATGCCACATCTATGCCTGGTATCACCGACATCCTTACGCGACTGTCTCATATCCTTCAGAATGGGAATCCCCTCAGCAGCTGATAAGTGCACTATATGCAGGCGAGTTCTAAAAGCATCGATTCAGCGGCCTGGTTTTGTAACTTCATATCGTATCACATTCGCTGTTTTGATCGTAAACGATGTTTTGACGATAGTAACGAGGCGCATTTAATTTTAGACGCATCGTTTACGTATCGCCATTGATTTTATAAATACATTTGTAAGTTATGTATAATCAAAGGTATCGCGAAATACGTTATTAAACAGCGAAATCTATGCGGTATGAAAAATTACAAGTTACATAAAAAATCAATTACATAAAAAAACGAGAATCAAAACCCACCGAAACGCGGACGCCATTTTAGACACTAGTTCCAGAGCTTTTATTTCCATTTGGGGAGGACGGGAGTGCAGATATGTCCTGTAGTCTTCGGGGTCTGACAATTGTGCCGATTCGTATTTTCCATCACATTCAGCATGGAACTAAAAATACACAATGGCGCTGTAGTAAACGACGTATATAATGGAGGGAGGGGGGGGGGCAAGGAGTCTAACCCCCCTCACCACCGACCAGTCCTCCGTAAAAGATATTTGTTTAAAATCTGTTAATCGAACCCTGTTTAATTAATGTGATTATACGTTTGGTCGCCATAATTGAACTGTATGAAACGTTCATAAGGATTGAAACTATCGAGTTCTGCGTGTCGTTCGCCCTGTGACAACGAAACGCGCAGATGATGCAAACCTCAATGCTTGAAACAAAAAAGAAAAAAATATTTTGATGCACCAGACTACAATAAAACCCACTGACGGCGATAAAAATAGTCGGACTATCAGGCGGGGGTGCCCTCGCCCATTTAAGGACGCCTTTGTTATTTTTGTTTGTCATACATTTTCACGCGATTCAATTTTTCACGCGAATACGCTAATAATTTCCCTGAATTTAGGATATTAAAATAGATGGCCGTTGCAGTAGGTGCACTGCACTGACTTGCTTGTTAGCATATATGATAACTATTTAGTTATCATATATCATATATATCTAACAACCGAAATCTGAGAAGTGTCCAATCAGTGTTGCGAATCTTCCCGATTTTTCGGGATTTCTTCCGATTTCGAAAACGCCCTGCCGAAACACCGTATTCAGGGTTATTCTTTTTCAATTTTTCATTCCATGACGTATGAAAGATACGTTTAAAAGGAAAAATAAAGCTGGATAGAAATGCTAAATGACTCGATGAAACCCCCCCCCCCTTCCGCCCCTCCACGGTAGAAGCTATAAATGTTATACATATATAGGTATAGATATAATCACGGTTAATATATAGGCTTGCTATAGATATATTGCTATAGATATATAGGTAGGTATATAGATAGGTATGCTATAGATAGGTAAGCTATACATTGGCTGTAGTGGATCGATTTCGTGGTAATCTGCTTTTCAGTAGAGGTGCGTGAGGACGCACAATATCAGAGGTGATATTGTTATTATTATCCAAGTCGGATGGCCGGGATTCTCATCGACGAAAGATCCGACGAAGATAGTGTAACGAGTGCAAGTGACAGCCATATTCATGTTAAGAGATAAGCCAGATCCGGCCATGGACTTTAGTAACTCGGTTGTGCTGATTAATCCCCCAAACATGCAATTCTCCCCGAACTCAATGCTACTGGAATCTAAGTTGCAGATCATGGCAAAACCTCCAATGACAACAGCCTGGTGATAATTTCTTCAATAAAACGAAGACAATCTTAACAAGTTGCCGTGAATATCCATATCGCCGAGTTTCTGCATAAGGATTGTATGGTCAATTAGGTCGAAAGCCTTCGAGTAGTCAATTGTGGTTGTCAACTGCTACGGGCGAACCCGGCCACCCCGGAGCGTTTCAATGAACCTTATCGCTATATCACCCTAGAGTGAAACACTTGGTGGACGCTGACAAATCTACGTACCAATCTCAACCACTGCACGTCAGAGTCCTACGCCTTACGGCGAGGCACTGGGAATTGCCACCCAGCGGGGAGCCTCATCCCCTGACTCCCAGATTTGGTCGGATTCCTCCGACCTCCCGTATACTCGCGGGTTCGAAGTCGCTTGCTCGATCCTCTACACCAAGTAAGCAGCAATTCCAAACTGGAATTATCGCGGATACGAGGCGTCCTTTGCTCGGTACCTCACCCGAGATCGGGTGGCCCACGTATCGTGTCTAAGGGTAGATAGGTTGAGGTACCTCTTTACCCGCATTACGCTTCCAAACCCCTCCGGGCATCAGTCAGTGACAACACGGGCGGTATACCCGCCCTGTGCTTCAGCTGTCCAGTTCTGTCCGGGTTTTCGTCCCCAGATCCACCGCACAGCGGGTTCACCAGGTTGGTCCCTCTTCGAGGAGGCTTCCGGATACGAGCTGCCCTGCGAGCTGAGCCGGCCAAGTTGACATAACGGCCATCATAGCCCAAACTACACGGAGCCCTCTAAGAACCCATTCGAGTAGTCAGTATAGATTACATCAACCTGAATGAGTTCGTCCATGTTATGGGTGATTTAATACGTAAATTCACAAAAGATTTGTCATGACCGAACGTCGTTTCATAAAACCGTACATACTAATTCTTTGATAGTAAAATGGAAATTGCAGAATATTATTGTTCGAACACTACTTTTTGAAGACTGCAATGTCTAGAGAGAATAAATATGTACAATATGTTGGCTTCCTTCCATTTGCATCGGAGAAAAAATCCTTCATGAAAGGAACGCCTAAAGATACCGCTGACTGGTTTAGCGAGCTGAGCTGCACAATTTGAAATGAAGCGAGGCAGAAACACATTTATCCATAGAATTCAGGAATTTATAAATTAAGGCAACTTTAATGTCAATGTTAATTATGATACCGATGGAATCGCAGGATGTGGATCAATTGGTGGTGGAGAAGGTGATATTAGCAGGTGCGAGGAATAAACAGATTAGAAGAATCTAGAGAATGCTGATGTTTGACCCACCGCTGATCTCATAGCGTCAAAGGTCACGTGCTGCGGTAATGTATATTATTCGCGCATCCTTTTTAGATAAATAAGACCAGAATTTTTCAGGCGACCAGCTGACCTCATCTTGACATTTTTATAAATAATCAGCTCAAAACTATCAGCTTCAACTCTTTTTTTGGGTGCTCGAAGTGAAGAAAATGTATCGAAATCCAAGCGGTTGCAAAATTTCTTCCATTTTTTCTATTTCTTTTGTGATTTTTATTGAAGTTGACGTAAACTATATAGGATAAGAATTTTTCGGTTAACGGCGATAAGGAACAAATTTTCTTATAATTTCATTTATAGTGTTGTAGAATCCTTCGAGACCATCACAGTGCTACAATTATTATTGATTGGAGAATTCCAATCGTATTCTCTAATATTCGGATAGTTAACTTTTTGATAAAGGTATTGTAATATATATAGTAACGCTCATCACTGACTTACTCGCTGACTCTGTAACGCTGAAGTGTATTTGTTCGAAATTCGAAATTAGAAAAAGGCACAAGGCACGAGGCATTACATGGCGCATGAGGTAGGTCCGTATTTTATGAAAATATATTAGGAATTTAAAATGGGATGAAATTTTAGGTGCGGTGTGACGTTACCCGGTGCGGAGGGGAGTGGGCGTAATTACATAACTCGCATAATATATAACGCGCGGAATCTCGAAGAGGTCATGATTTTAGTTCACTAAATGTAATGTCAAACGAGGGGACCACCCCTTTAGTGGAAGACGACGCTCACTAGAGCGTCTTCTTCCACTAAAGGGCGATCAGAGCGGGCAACTTTGATATCGTGAGTATAATACAAGATTTAGTGAACGACCAGCTTGCTAGTAATGCCGTTAAACTGCTAATAAAGATATATCATCCATAAATATTGACCCGATTTGGTTTAAAGGATTGATCAACGTACTGTAAGACATGGTGAAGCATTTCATCACATAGTGGCCATGGATATTATCATGTAAGTACCTAATTGCAGTCGTTAAATATTTTGACTGTCGTATAATATGGATCTTCACATCATCGGCATACATAAGGATTTCGCTGTTGGAAATATGGAATCATCTTACCGCCAAGAGCGAATCCGTCTTGTCTAGTTGCTCCAACGCCGCGACCAGGTCTTTTTCAGTCACATGCTGGAACTCCTCCACACCGCTGGGGCACAGAAAACACTTAAAGCCCACGACGCCAGCTTTCACCATCTTTAGAAGTTCGCCCTGGTTTCCTGGGACGACTCCGCCCCAAAAGGCAACGTCCACGAAAATCTTCGAAGCGGCTGTTTCGGCTTTGATTTTAAGGTTTTCCAATGTGGTCGTCGGGGGGATTGAGTTCCTGTAAATGACGATATTAGTGGCAGATTTTTAAAGGGTTTTAATTTTAAAAATTAACTAAAAGCGTTACAGTGGCATGTCGACTATAGTCGTAACTCCCCCTGCGGCGGCGGCTGCAGTCGCAGTACTGAACCCTTCCCATTCTTCACGACCTGGTTCATTGACATGCACATGGGAATCCACAACTCCTGGCATAACCACCAAATCGCCAACATCGACCACTTTCACCTTCTGAAATTGAAGCGAAATTAAATAGGTACACTTCAAGATGTTATTATTTCCAAAAACTCACTCGTTCGTTTACAAATTCCTCGCATTCCTCCGCCGTTAGCAGTACAGCTTCTATTTGACCGACTTCGTTCACCGATATGCCGCCATTCACGATGCCGTCTGGCAAAATTATTTGCCGGCTTTTCAATACTTTGCCACGTAGATATGCCATTTTCGCGTTAAACTTATTTACTAAAAAATCGCCAGACGACACTGTATTTTTCGTTGTTATTTCTTTTTATTGATTATGAAAATTCGTTGATAAGCGAGGTTATCTGTCATGGTTATTTATAAACAGGCTCTCGACAGAACGAGTGACGTACCGTAAGGTGGGGTGAAGTGGGCCTAATTTAGGATATTTTCCCGTCATAACTCTGTACATTTTAATCCAATTTATTCACTTATTTTAATATAGATTAATAAAACGAATTATGAATGAACTAACGATAAGACAATTTAAACGGGTAATATCCAAGAAAAGCTATACTTACATTTTTTTCGCGTGGCCCACTTCACCCCAGAATTGTGGTGAAATGGTTAATTTATTATAAATCCCTAGCATGCCTACTTCACATAAATAAACCTTCAAAAATATGTTCTTCATAACAGCATCATACTGAGAAAAAAATTGGGGCTCCTGGGTAATTAATTTTTTTTTTTTAAAAAAACTACAACCATAGTTTTTACACAAAAAGCATCATTTATTTAGTACAGAATATGTTTATTCTATTACAAAAAGTGTCTTATATGCTACTTTTTAGACAATATTAGGTAAAGTTCCCTGTTTTCAATTCAGCAAAAACTAGCCTTCCTCACT
>JAOPUG010000215.1:1643923-1658352 GCA_027564375.1 Micropterix facetella
CCCTGTTTTCAATTCAGCAAAAACTAGCCTTCCTCACTTTGGCGTCGTCAACTTACAAAGTATTTTCTCTTCGCTAACAACATCAATATCGTCAATATCGGGATATGCAAAGTAAGTCAATTTTACACCAACAATTTTTCTTAAAAACATGACCTGGTATTGTCTTTCATTTTGCTTCACATCAAGGATTTTTCCAAGATATTGTTGGTGGTGTTTTTATGTGTCATAATTCACCAGAACATAGTCGCCGATAGATAGTATATCCGGCTCTAGTGGGTTCGGCGATTCTGGTTGAGTTGACACAGAAGAAAGAGGATCATTTTCTTTATCCGTTGATTTAGAGTCTTCTAGCGGGTCTTCTAAAGGTAAATCAAGAGGGTCAATGTTAGCGTTTTCCATGCCCTCCTCTTCTTCGTCGACGTAGACTACAATTTTAGTCGTTTTCCTCGTTTTTTCGTATGTGTTTTGTCTCCACTTCTAGTATTTTTCAGATAATCCATAAAACTATCCATAATGACTGTAGCAGTGTACATCGATGTAGTTGGGATCGGAGTTCTCGGAAAATCGGGTAATTTCTCGAGAACTTTGTGGAGGTTTAGAGCCACTGTTTATATTGGTGGATTTCTGGACATCCAATTCGTTCAGCGTATTTTTTAACAGTCGTGAAAAATCAGATTTCGGAAAAACTCTTCTGTTTTTTTGTTTTCCATTCTAGCACAACTTGCCTCCACTTATTCTTTAGCGGCCCGAAAAAAGCCACACCAGGGTGTTGGCATAGATGCATAGAATTTGGTGGCAGTAGGACAAATCTTATATTGTTACTGGTGCACGCTTGAAGGACATCGCAGAAAGACGACTTGATAAATTATCACTAATTAATATACTCGTGGCTCTGGCTGTTTTTTTAAATAGGGCAATGCTAATTGAAAAATCCAGTCTTCAGAAATCGGGCATCGGACAAACTACCCACTTTTAGTCCTATTTATCTCCCCATCTAGTCCATTCTCAATCCGGGTTGGGTACACATGCTCCGCTTTATAAACCACATACGGAGGTAGTATGATCCCCGAAGCGGCAGCTGCCATCGTCACTGAAATGCTAGTTTTACTGTGATTAAGTATATTTTCCGGATGTTTTGCACCTCTCTTCACGATATATTTCTTTTGCCTGGATCATCTGAGAAATTTGTCTCTTCGTAGTTAACAATTGAGCTAGGTTCATTACCTAGAATCGAAGCACCCAAGTTATCAAAGCACTTATCTATCATCCCAGTTAATACCTCTGCTCTCGCTTGTTTTATATTTTCTCCAAATCGGACCGACAGATTTTGGTGACGTTTCAAGAACAACCGCACCCATTCATTACCAGGCATGTTATTTTTAAAAGGGGTTACACCTCGACCTTGGCGATCTAAATAGCCTTTAATGACTATCTTATGTCCTTAGTGCCCAGAGGAAACCCCCATTCAGCACATGCCAGCAATCCTTCCACGATGAACTGCTCTTCTTTATCGGATAATACTGTCTGATAACCATATTTTTTGAGTTGAAGTCCTTTGGATCTTCTCTGCAAAATGGTTCTTGGGATTTTATACTTTTCCGAAACCTTTCTTGCCGAATCATCGAGTTTCATCTCAGTCAATGTCTCTTCCAGTGTCTCGTTCGGATACTCTGCATAATGGGGCCCGTCGACCCTCTTCTTGTATACTCTGTGCATGTTTTTACTGTAGCCCAATTCACCCCACAATGATACTGCAAGTGGCCCACTTCTCCACCTGTAACTTGCATTTTTATATAATTTCAATTATTTTGACAGACGTCAAACAAAAACACATTATGAACACGCTAAGCCAACAATACCGGTCACAACATAATCAGACTTGCTTGTGCAGTAGTTATAATATGGTCAACGTTTCTTACCAGAGTTTTAGGTGTAAAAACAAATACTATTTAATTTTATGGATCACAGAGACAAACACGTGTGCACGCGTTTAGAAGTTGACAGGTACTGTCAGTTATCCACTGACAGACAAACAAAATCATTGCGACCGTATTTCAGATACAACTGCTGAAGTGGTCCATTTACATTTCTGTGGCTCACTTCAACCCAGCATGTTCACTTCACCCCATCTTACGGTAGTGTTGTGCGTGAGTGTCGAGATAATTATGTTGAATATAAGGCTGACATTGCAAGCTTTTTTTAAATTTCAAATAAATAAATAGAAATAAATCACATAATTATTGTTTAATTTTCATTAAAACATCAGAGTATAGATTTAATCCATTTCCTAAGTGTTTCGATCTGCTCTTGTACTGCATTTCTCGAAGTCCCTCCAATAGCTTGATACTGCTCCACACTCGCCTCTCTCGACCAGATACCTGTGACGTCATCTTCGAATAAGTCGCTAATTTCTTTTAGGTCAGCCAGCGAAAGCGAGTCCAGGGGTACTTTCAGATCTTCAGCTTTGTGAACGGCTCTACCGGCGATGTGGTGCGCTTTCCTAAAGGGAACCCCCCGCCGAGTGAGGTAGTACGCCACGTCGGCAGCCAGCATACCTGCATCCAAGGAAGCAGCGCATTTCTCTTTATTCACACTCAGACCCTTCACGCCTTCGGCGATCGCGTCAATCACGCCAATCAACTTATCGTAAGTGCGGAAGACGGTCTCTTTGTCGCTCTGTAGGTCTTTGTTGTAAGTGCTGGGAAGGCCCTTCAGGGTTGCCATGAAGCCGAATGTGTCTCCGGTTAGGGAGCCAGCCAGGCCTCGTGCCAATTCAAACCCGTCGGGGTTACGCTTTTGTGGCATTAAGCTGGAACCGGTCGACCACTTGTCTGAGAGTTTCACGTAATTGAATTCAGTCGTCGAGAAAATGATCAGGTCTTCGGAGAGACGGCTGAGATGGACGCTGCATAAGGCGCAGTTGAAGAGAAACTCCGCTGAAAATAATAAAACAATAAAATAGAAGCTAAACTGATATGCCGTCGGTTTGTTGCAACAAGTCTATAAATAACTTTTTTTTTACAAAATCGAGTAAAAGTTATTATAGGTCTAAGTGTCTTCTACATGACGTGAAATGAGTCATTAAGCGTTAAATATCGTGAAATAAGGTTTTTTTATAGACGTTTGCCATTATTTCTCAAAAAATCTTAACTTTAATATATGTAGAAGACAGAACAAGCCAGTATCTTAAAAGAAGTAATTGGCTTCTTGAATCACACCGATGACTTAAGGCGACTACCGTTTTCATAGTCAATACGATTCAGTGACGGCTTTATATTATTGCGGTTATAAAAAAATCTGATTTTCAATCTTCAAATCATTGCCGTGTTACACAGACCGAGTGAATTTTTCGATGTTTTCTTCTCTTTAGTACGAAATAAATAAAAAGTAGAGTCCGTATTTATCTTTTGTGTTGATTTACTTGAAAATGGCATGTTTTACTTAGCCAAGAAAATATAGAAACAGTAACTATTTGTTATAAGTACGAAGTTTTATTATGAATTAGATTTAAGATATGTTGAACTATCTTTCCGTAAAAAATAAAAACATACATTTTCCGACATTAGCGCGGCGCTCGTGCGAGCGAGATACCCTATGAAGCCACAGGGCGGAGAGAGATGGAATAAATCGAACGCAGTATGGGGCTAATTGCCTAACATACCGATATAATCCCTTGATCCTACCCCGTACATGCTGTTCGGCGTCACTCCAGAAAATCCTAGTTGTGCTGCCATCTGGTTTCGATTGACTGAAAACGGATTTCCAGCTATTGCCCCGCTGCCCAGTGGCATGAGACCGAGCCTCTTCTTCGAATCGTTCAGTCTTTCGACGTCATCTTTGAGGCTCCATGCGTGGCTGAGGAGGAAGTGGCTCCACCTTATTATCTGCGCCTGCTGCAGATGAGTATATCCTGGCATCAGTATGTCTATATCTTCGGTTGCTCTGTCTACGATTACCTGGAGATATATAGGTTCTTTGAGATAATGTAGGTATTTAACTTATTCATCGCGGATCTGAAACCAGGTATAACATCGCGTGAGTTTCTTTGCAGATGACACAAAAAGTCGAGGAGTTCAGCGTAGAGCGACCAAGATGCCAATGGGTTTTTAAAAGCTGGAGTACTCAGAAATACTTCGCAAATTGCATCTGCCTACACTCAAGGATCGTCGGAGCAGGGGTGACCTCATTGAGACATATACGATCCTCAACGGACGCCAAAGTTGTCCCGAGTAGTCTTCAATATTTAGGTGGAATCACATGCAACACACACGCAAGGACACGATTTCAAACTGGAGAAAACACGATTCCACACCGATCCCAGGAAACTTCCTAGTTCCTAGCCAACCGAACTATGGATCAGTGGAATAGTTTACCTGCGGAAGTGCTGGAAGCGTATAGCGTCAACATATTAAAAAATATATTAGAGGTATATTTTTTTAAAAATATTATAAATAAACTTAGTGCTAAATTTAGACATATCAGGAATTATACTGTCTATCTGTAAAACATAGTAATAATAATAATAAAAATGCTACAGTAGTAATCCCAGTCCACTACATGGTTAATGAAGCTAAATACTGACAAATACACTTTACATGTGATAAAAGAACCCCAAATAACAGTAGGATCTAGGGTTAATACCATTACAGTGTCGAGAAGCAAAAGTACCTGGGCATCGCGATAGTAGGCATTCTGAAGTGTGGTGAACATATTACATAGATCGTGATAAATGCCAACTCAGTTATCTACCTCATCCGCAAATGATTCTACTTTATCACAGGTCAAACTTATTTTTGACGTTACATAAAACTTACATTGTCAGCAGACCATGTTACAGTTTAGATACCAGATTGTGAAAGATGAGGAGATCTTCGAGAAAGTCGAGTGCAGAGTGAGAAAGTCCAGTGCAGAGTGACCAAGATGACAATGGGTTTTAGAAAGCTGGAATACCCGGAAAAACTTCGAAGATTACAACTGCTCACAGTCAAGAATCTTCGACTCGTCGAAACGTATAAGATCCTCGACGGATGTCAAAATTGTCTCCCTCTCTATACGGAACAATAATCATTATCTGCGAGGTCACAACTACAAACTGAAAAAAGACGATTATACACCAGGAAATACTTCATAACCAACAGGATTCTGTACGAGTGAAAAAGTTGACCTGCTAGGTGGTTGATCAACGCATTTAAAAAAGATCACACATATAGGTATATATTTTTAAACTATATACATTCAGTTAAATTCAGACATATCAGCACCCATTATACATGCATACAAAACCTAATTGATGTGTTAGGGCGCCAACCTGAGAAAGCAATGCAAAAGAAATAATAAGTAGGTACCTATCTACATATAAAATAAATAGACCTTTATGAAATTCATGTTAGCTGCTTTTAGGTTTTCTAGGGCTCCCAGCATCCATAGCCTGGTGTCAGTCGCAACTTGGTCATTGCGGCTTCGACCTGTGTGCAGTTTCAATGCTGCTGGACCAATCAGTTCGTGAAGGCGCCTCTCCACTGCTGAGTGGATGTCCTCGTCTTTAGCTACCACAGCCGCTGCCTCTGCGGCGCCGGAGTCCCATTCTTGAAGCACATGTAGAAATAATAAAAAGATTATGGTATGATTTGAGATCAGATAGGAGGAAAATAGTAAAATAGACTTACTTGATCCAATCCGTCGGTTATGGATATATATTCATCGTGTGATAATATTCCAGCTTCGAAAATAGCGGCGGCATACACTTTACTTCCTTGTATATCTTCGCGGTAAAGACGTTTATCGACTTTCAGTGAGGCGTTGATTTCCTGTAGCGTTGAACTCGGATCCGAGGAAAAACGACCGCCCCACATTATGAAGCTGTATGCAATTATATAATAGTAATCAGTTCTACACACTCGTTGTTAATTTATATTATTATCTATCTGATAACGCTATCATCGGAAAGTTGATTGTTTAATTTGCACGGAATCTGGCCAATTTTCTAATATTTATTCGATATCTAACGCTTCGAAACGAATTAAAAATCAAACGTGTGATACTCACCTAATAATAATTTTATATTCGGTTAAGTTGACTACCTGCAACAAATACACCAAAATAAATGATAAATATGGAGACGTCAAAATCATCACATAAATTGTATTTACTCATTCGTCGTCCTAACTCGTTTTGAAGAACTCGTTTTTAATACTTACTTTACATAATTAAATTGTTACTTTTAATAAATTAATTTTGTCGCACTAAACATACGATAATTTTTAGACTGATGGCTACAATTTGCTACGTCCGAGAAATGGCAACAATAAACGTCAGTTCAAGAAATGTCATGTTTTGTGTTATAGGGGTGGTTTTGTTTTATACGTTTTACCGCAGGGATGTCGGCGATGTAATATTTATAAATTTACTTTTATTTAAATGAAGTGAAACAACCTTACGACAAGGAAAAATGGCATCCGGGTGTTTTCCGTCTTTTACGATGCTAGGTAACAGAGCGCAATGTTTACATCGCTGATTATTTGAAAATGGTAGGTTTTAGGTATCGCCAGCGTTGGATGAGTGATTTTTTACCGTGTTTCGTCGGTATTTTAGAGTCTACGCTTAATGGCGGCGATGGTATCCGGCGTTGCGAGCAAAGAAGATGAGGTGAAAAGACGGGCCGAAGGGAAAGCAGCATTGTCTGAGCTGCTCAATTTGGTTCAAGGCTGTCAAACGCGATACGGCGGCAAATCCGAATTGGCCACCGAGGACGACATCCGGTAGAGCCACCTTTTATATTCTAATTTGTTATATAAGCTAAGTTCCTTCAGTCTTACGTGCGCGGTGCGAGGGCAAAAAATAAAACTGCAACTGGAAACCTATAAATAATGTCAACGTAGTTGCCAGCCACTGGGATAGAACTTTACTTCGTCAATTATAAAGATTTTTTGATGGTTTATTATACTTTACCAACTATTTTTTAACAAAAATATTTTATAATCACGCCCAGTGACCATTTGTATGCAATTTGTCAATGAAATTATGGTGTCATGAAAATGAAATTGTTTCAATGATAAATGGGGAAAATGTATATTTTCCGTTATTTTTAGGTTCCTGGTGTTTTGTGGTGAAACTTATTTAAACAATTTTCAAAAAATAACTACAGCAAAAATATTGACAAATAACAGTTCTATAAATCAGGAAATGCCTGTGTTGTCTTACTCATATGAACATATGTTTTGGCGGGTAAATGCCATATTAATAGTTTTAATAAATCTCTGCAGGATCGTGGACCTTTGTGAAAAATGGCGCAATGTTATGAGTCACGGGATGAGAACAAACGTGCCGACGGTGATCTCATCGTCTTCCATGCAGGATATACTATCGGCTGCCACTTCGTTTAATTTTTCCGCCAGCACATTGGGTCTGACGCTGTGGAGCTATACGCGGCTGCATCTGACGAAGCATGAAGAGGAGAGATTCATGATGCTTAAGACGGTCAACTCCGCAATGGGCTACTTTAGGGCTTTTCTGAGAGCGTCGCTCAATGAGAGATCGCTAGAAAGGTAAGTTTTTAAGATTTGTTCGTAAGACTACAAGGATTGGTTCTGTTTTGTGGTATAAAAATAATAATTATTTTTTATTTCATCAATAATGCATGATACAGAGCAGTAAAATACACTAGAAGGTTGGCAGATACAAACATATAATATTGATGAATGCACTGAGTTAAAAACTGATATTCAGTGCGTCCTATTGGAGTGGTTTGCTGGGTCATGTTTAGGATGATGGATTTATGAAATACGGTTTAAATACCAGATATTCATTATTTGGCAAAGACACAACTTATTAACGAGCCCTCGGTCGTATATTATTGGTGATAGCTGTCCGTTACCTTCTACTTCGTAGTGTCTCTAGGAAGTTAATCAATTCTTTATTATTATTATATTTTTAACAGGCAGGAGCATGAGTCAGGGCTTGTACTACAGTTTATGTGTTATAAGTCTAGTTTATTTTTAAAGCTGTTCACACTTTTGGCACTGATCACTTCACTAGGGAGAGCATTCCATTCGTTTACCACTTTTCTTCTGAGAAAATGTTTCATAGATTTGAATAGAATGATTCGCTCTAGAGTTTCAGATGTGAATTAGCGTCCACGGTGTAGATAATCTGACTCAGGAATGTCATACGATGCAATGAGGATCTTATATGTCATTGACATTGCTCCAGTGGTCAAACCGAGAACTGCCAATATCCTCGTATGTTAGATTCTTCAAGTTAAAAGGCATTTTAGTCGGTCTTCGCTGGACTTTCTCTAGAAGAGCAATATCCTTTCTAAAGTATGGATTCCAGACTTGATATACATGTTCTAAAATTTATGTCACAAATAACTTATGGCTTTTTAGCATCATTTCCTCTGTAAAATGGGGAAAACTTTCCAAATGTGTCACAACAGAGTTTGCCTTCTTCACTATTCAATCACGTTTACTTTCTATTTGAAGTCTTCAGTGACTATTACGCCAAGATCGTTATGTGATTTTGCAGCACGAAATCATGTCTGTTCCAGAAAGTACGTTTACCTAGCGTTCTTTCTTCCAAGATGAAAAACCACACATCATTCAGATTTAGAAACTATTCCGATGTGTCCATGTGCTGAGTTTGTCGAGGTCATTTTGCAAACTGCAGCTGCTGAGTAGTGTATTTGCATATATCTTCGTTTCGTCTACAGAAAGACTCTTGCTTGACAATATATTAGCTTGATACCTTGAAAAAAATACATTAAACGAACGAACTTGTCCGCTAACGAACTTTGGCTATCATTGGATTTTACAACTTTATTGGCCGTCGCCCGATACAAGGATGTGGTAGATTTCTGAAACTATTCCCATAAACTATGGAACCAAGATGTTCTTCTTTGTCCTGGACCTCTTTTTGCGGTTATTTTGCCTGTAGCCGTTAGATGCATAATTTTGTATCTTTCATGATGACGCATAACATAAGCGAAATATTTGCATTTTCGGGTCTTTATTTTTCTTAATATTTCTATGTTTTTGCTCAAACGCTTCATTCCTGACTCTGTCATCCCAGCTTACATAGTATTCTTCGATAGACCGACATGTGAAAGGCTCCAAGCTTTCTTAACAACGCATATGTAAGTGTCCAGTTTTCCATCTCATTAATAAATAATTTATATTATATCATCGTAAAATTATTTATTTTTATAAAATAATAAAGTGAATAAAAATAAAATTAGATCAAGATATAATTTATATTTATATTGAGAATACATAGCATCTTATACATATGATTTTAGGTACAGGTTGACGTTTTTTTCCGCTGAATACCTTTTCATTTTAAAGATTGCATTTATTTAAATAAATACAATCCGTTTTATTTCAGGTATTTACATAGCTGGATCGGGCATGTCATGGTTACAGAATACTACGAAGAAGGCGCATTAATGCGTGATCCTGAAGCGACTAGCATCCTTCCAAATATGGCCGCCGGTTTAATGTCGATTCTGTTTGCTATTTCTATCGATAAAACGGAACTAAATGAAGTGGCATTACAGAGTGAACCCGTAACCAAACCCGAACCGGTGATCCAAACGACTGCCCCCATTAAATCAAACTCAAATAAGAAGCCGTTGCGTCAAGTGATTGATTTCGATTCATCCGGCACTGCTCATAGTAAAATGATCAGCAAGATTATTGGAGAAAGCGTTTTGCCAAAGAATAACAGCGCTCCGCCGACGTGTTTGAGCTCGCCCGATCCGAAGATGGTGGCTAGCAAAACGGCGAGCTCGCAGAGCGAACCTTCGACGTCGCAGCATAAGGACATACGCCAATTCTTTCCAGACGATCGATTGCGCAGCCCCAGCACAGATTCACCTTCTCAAATACTCTCGAGACTGTCTGAGAGGGCGAAGGAACTTTTCACAAAGAGCAAGAGCCTCGATGTGAGTTTCGAATCGGCGAAAGAGGATGCGGCCTCTGCATCGAGCGTTGCCAATTTGCGGATATCGGAGAGTGACAGCGAAGAGCTGGCGCACACAAACTCGATCGATGGCAGCATGTCGTGCCTCGAATTGTGCTTCGCGGAAGACGATAGCCCTGAAGAAAACTCAATTCAAGCATTGCTGATTAAACAGCAGGAGGAGTTCTCCGCTCTACAGTTGAAACTGACTCAAATGGATATCAATCATAAGGAAAAGTTAAAGAAGACCGATAAGATTATTCTAGATTTGAACAGGTAGGCTGTTATAAAATCGAAGACTATCATGGTTGTTTGATATTACAAATAATACAAAAAATGTCAGTTTGTCCAGGGCATACAGTCTTCTACCCTGATCAACGGCTGTAGTAACATCTCTGAAATGTCGAGTGTTATTAATTTCTTGCAGCAATATCCGTTTTTGTCTTATTTATAAATTTGACCAGCTGTTCCCGAACTGGGGTTCTCCATAAGGGTTCGGTGAATTTACTTTCAACAACTTGCAAAGCAAAAATAAATTGCATTTTTTAAAATTAAATTCAAGAAAAATTATGTGAGAATTGTTTAAAAACAATGATTTTGCATCACTCCTAACTAGGTAGCGCCTGTTCCAAGGAAGGCCCCAGTTTTATATATTAGCAGTTTAATATGTAGTTTTATAAGAAGATGTTTTTGAATATAATAGTCTCATGATCAAAGTCAGATCTAGATCAGAGGTACCCAAACTTTTTCGCGTAGTAGAACACTTGCTGATATTTTTTGTTTTCCTTAGACCCCTGCCTGCCTTATATTGAATTTTAAAACTTGAAATATTTTTTTGACAGCTAACACAGTGCTGCTCACTGCTGATGCCAATTGATGTGTACACTTTTGATTCATATCTTTATAGAAATGTACTTAAATTTCGCACAGCCATGTTCATTTCTAAGCGACCACAACCTTGAAATACGGAGCATTTGAGGAAACCACAAATAACTGCACAAGTAGCAACATCTCGCTTGCTCATTCATGTAATCCATCTATCCTACTCGCTTGCACAGACACCCGTTGGAGGCTGAAGCTGCGCTGCATATTCACATATCTCGCTTGCACCTTCCCTCGTTAGTCATGTGCGCTGGCCTCCTCAATCAACTAGTGATGCAATTTGAATTGAGCGTTGATTTCTTTCCACTATACTTGTGACGCGCGCTTTTTTTTATTGCAATAATACATCTGCATATCTTTGTTTTCGTACTTATACCTAATTAAGGTTTTTAAACAGTAGGTTTTTCGTATTATACTATTTTAGTCCGCATGATTTGGTTTTGTCCACATAATATGACGTGATAGTCAGCTAATTACAATATAAAAGTCCCTAATCGTGTAAAATTCTTACAATAAGTGGTTAAATATTTTTAAAAACACTTCAGTCTACCCTGGACAAAGGCGGGCGGTTGCAACATTATCGAAACATTGGGTGCTATAAACTTTACGCTGTAAATCCATTATATCTTATTTATAATATCAAACAACCAGTCTTCGATTTTATATTTTTTTTAAATCACCGGCGCACTATAGAAGGGGGCTTTCAACGCTCCTCCCAATCTCTCCTAGCCAAGGGTTCCTTCAAACGTAAGCGACTTACTTAGGGTTCCTTATCTGAAAAGTTTAAGAGCCGCTGAGTTAGAATAGTTTAATCAATTTATTACTTTTTTTTATTTTTAAATATTAGATACATGATATACAAACTTGTCCTGGGAGAGTCCAAGGACTCATCTACCTGAGGTACTTCCTTAATTTAGTGTGTTATGCTCACAGAGTAAATACAAAAAAACATTATAAAGAAAATTCAAAATAAATTAATGGAGATGCTTATCACCATGATTGCAACAAATGCACTTCCAGAGATATTCCTCGAGGAGTGACTGGCCGATTCACATGCTTTAATTGACAATGGAGTTTATTGAAGAAGCAACAAAACAATACTTGTGTCAGTTGCTCTCCATACACTTTTCTATACTTCTGCATTATAGTGTTATTTTGCGATTTTTCTTGTTGCGAGTAAATGGCTGAAGTATTTCCCGAAATCATCACTCAAGAAATATTCCAGTAATATCCTGTATCTAAACATTTCAGAAACTGTAAATGCGTTGCAATATTTGAAAATGCCAATTGGGTCATTTTTAAATTGTCATTTAATGCTATCTGGGACAGTTCATTTCAAAATTCGATTTAAACTTGAAACAACACAGTGATGATAATCTTCCAGGTCTGGGGCATTGCCAGACACCAAATTTAATTTATTAATTTCAAAATTGTGACTTATTCATATAATTTGTATTCTAGAGAAAATGATCGCCTCAAAGACCAACTCCGAAAATACGTGTCCGCCGTGCAAATGTTGAAACAGGACGGTTCGCAAAACGACGAAGTGCAGCAGTATGAGAATAAATTAGTACAAGTCGCTCAGATGCACGCCGAACTAATGGAGTTCAATGAGCACCTACAAAAGCGACTGATGGAAGCGGAGTGTCTGCTGGCGTCAGAAGGCAAGAGCTGCACGCCGACAGAGCCGGAAATTGCGTCCAATGTCTTGATCTATATACCGACTGCTTTTTTGGTGGGATCCGGGAGCCAAGCACACCATGTCTACCAGGTAAGACAAATAGGACCACAACCGCTAAATAACAGTAGGACCAAATTACTCTTTGGTGACCATTTATTAATTTATTTTATGTAATACAGAGTAAAGCCCATTTATACATATTGATCTTGTAACATAACTGCCTTTTGGTGCATTTTGCACTGATGGTTTTCCTAGTTTTCCTGATTAGTCCTGCGAATTCCAGTTATAATCAACATTTCCGTAACAGTCAAAATAACCTATAAATTTCATTTGACAGCTGACAATTGTCAGATTCTATTACAGGGTCGCAATATAAAAGAAAAATATCAATTACTAATAAATTTTAAATAATCAGTAAAATTAGGCATAGAATAATAGAATTTTATCTGAATTTTATAGAATAACATTAGTCTTTTCAATTAGTCTTTTCTGGGTTGCCTGTGGTGTCCCGATGCCGTTTTCCGGTTGTCGTTCTTTCGGGTTAAAATAGCGGGCGCGATAGACTGGCTTCTGTGCTCCAGGCTGTGGCTCACGCTCCTGTCGGACCAAAGTTTTTTAGGGCGAGCCCCCCTACATTATTCCCGCCTCGGCGCAAAATGTACAAGAATTTTAATTAATAAAAAAATGTATAATCTTCTGTGCTTTATGGGTAAGTGACCTTGTTTTTGTGTCGAATTCGTAGGTCAAGCCCGACGCTACCACGCGGTTCTCCGTTTCATTTCAGCCGAACCTCCAGGCACTTTCGAGAAGTAAACCGGTGCCGGAGAGATAGATACGGCGTATCAAATTTCATCGCAATTTAACTGATCAATGTAACACATGACAGGTTCTGCATATAGGGCGAGAGTGCTACCGTTGATTTATTAAGGATCGAGGAATTCTGGATCTAATAAGCCGTGGATTACTGCACTGATTTCCGTGTTTTATTTGTAGAAGCAAAAATGAATAATAATCACTTTTTTAAAAACATACTCGTAGTATTTTTCTGTAAGTATATAATTTGGTTGTAGTTTTTTTTTATAGTTTCTATATTTTGTCTTAGAATGCGGTGGCGCTCATTATAAATTAGTTGTTGATAATATTTTTATTGATTACATATCGAAATGACCTCAAATACTTTTGCAATCTCCGTCCATCTGCAGCGATCGTCCCGAATTTATTTTTCTAGAAGTGCAACTGCAGTTCAGTTCACCTCTCGCTGTAGTGTATTGTCCTTCACAAATAAATTACTTTCAAGAACTCGAATCCACTCTTGAAAGCCTTCTCCTCCATTATGAACATGCTGTCATAATAATAAAACAAAAGCTTAATCACATTGGTATGTCCCTTAATCTTAATATAACACCATTGCAGGCAACCCATAATGATAAAACCTCTAGTGGTCTTCTTGATTTAATTATAACGTCTTTGATTGGATAAAATTCCACGGACAATGCACAGCTTCTGAATTCTCATTCTGCAACCTCCTTTATATTGGTTATAAGCTACGTTGTCCCAAACCGCATCCACAAGTCCTGCGAATCCGCGATATGAAAGCAATTGACTATGCAAACCTTCTGCAGGATGCTAGGAACAAAGAATGGTCTGACGTTGAGAGACAACTTAAAATTGACCAAAAAATTTACTTGTTTATTTATTTATGTATTTAGTTATTTATTAATATAATATAAATATATTTGTATTTATGACCTTTTCGAATATTAATTAATTTATTTATGTTTGCTTTAGATACAAATAATACACATACCGTATCTTATAATGTGATATTTATTTTAAGGTTTTCATAAACTGTTGTCATATCAATATGTCGGTTTGTCTGGAAAAAATTTCATAACTAGCAATAAGTCCACCA